>JANRMJ010149908.1:0-10247 GCA_025584955.1 Alethe diademata | reverse complement strand
ACATCTCCCCCTCCTTCTTCACTGACCTTGGTGTCTGCAGAGTTGTTCCTCTCACATATTCTCACCCTGCTCTTCTCTGACTGCAATTACAACTGTACAAACACTTCTTTTTTCCTTTTTTCTGAAATACGTTATCGCAGAGGCGTTACCACCATTTCTAATTGTCCCAACCTTGACCAGTGGCACGTCAAACTTTAGATTTTCCAGGGATAGTCTCTGCCAGACATGGAGGAAGCTTTCAGCAGCTTCTCACAGAAGCCATCCCTGTAGCCACCCCCTCTACCAAAGCCAGGCCATGCAAACCTAAGAGGGGGCCTTGCTTTGGGGCTCCCAGACCCCATACAGCACTGGGAGTGCTGTCACTGCACTCAGGGACCAGAAGAGGGTTTTGGCCTGCTTTTCAAAGCTACTAGATAATGTCAGGCGAGGCTGGGCAAGTTGACTGAGGGCAGTAGCGGCTAGTGTTCTCTTGATTCAGGAATCTCAAAAACTGACTTTGGGACAAAGCATTGCTGTTTTTGTACCACATATGGTCCAGTTGGTATTTAAGCAAATAGGGGGCCACTGGCTATCTCCCAGCTGGATGCTAAAATACCAGGTAGTCTCACTGGAGCAAGACCATGTGATGCTCAAAACAAGTTCTGTCAATAACTCTGCTATGGTTTTCTGCCCGACAAGTACAAGGAAGCCCAGATCATGTTTGTTTGCAGACTTATAGAAGTGTATTCCAGCAGACCTGACTTAGGAGACAGAGCCTTGGAAAGGCCTGATTGGGAATTGTTTACTGCTGGGAGCAGCTTTGTCTGAGATAGAGAATGGCTCTCTGGATACTCAGTGACTACATACCATGAGGTAATCAAATCGGGGGCATTCCACTCCAGTGTTTCAGGCCAGAAATCAGAGCTAATTGCACTCCCTTCAGCTTTGGAACTGAGTAAGGGAAAACGAGTTAACACTTTGACTGATTCAAAATACACTTTTGGAGTGGTACATGCACATGGGGCCGTCTGGAAAGAAAGAGACATTTTGATATCTCAAGACACATCAGAATGGAGCAAAAATGAATCTTGGAGTTAGTTGAATGTATCCAGAAACTAGCAGAAGTTGCCATCGTGCATTTCTGAACACACCAAGTGAGTAAGACCAAACCGGAATTGGGGAATCATTAAGCCAATAAGACTCATTGAGGAGTAATTTAGCAAAGAGGCTGCAGAAAGAGGCATTTTAGAAAACAATGTTTTTTTCTTTAATACACCTGCTAGAGATACCTCTCCCAGTAGAAAAAATAAAGTATATTTCTAGGGACTGTCAATTAATTGAAAGCTTAGAAGCAAGATGTGATCCACGAGGCTCAGCAGTTACCCTAACAGGGCAAGTAGTAGCGCCAGAACCAGTCTTGTGTGAAGTAGTTGAGCATGAACAGAAAGCCAAGTGTATACATTGGAGTACTGAAAAAACTTTTGAAACATGCAAAAATCTATAATTGAGTCTAAAGTGGCTCAGATTGTACAATCAAGAATCCAACAATGCGTAGTTTGTTAAAGAAACACCCCTAACAAAAGTAAGGCTCAGCACCATAAAATATGGAAATGTTCCAGATGAATATTGGCAGATTGATTTTACTGAAATAAATGCCTCCTAGTTCTAGTGGATACCTTTTCTGAGTGTCCAGAAGCCTTCTCTTGTCACACTAGTCAGGCTAGGGAAGTGACTAAAATACTATTGGATCAAATAATACCTAGATTCAAGGTACCTTTGAGAATGTTATCAGACAGATGCTCCCACTTTATTGCAGAAGTGGTACAACAGGTTAGGAAGGCCTTGGGAATAGCTTGGGGTGTTCATATTCTTTATAGGCCTCAAGCTAGTGGCAAAGTAGGGTGAATGAATTATACAATCCAATTGCGACTGGGTAAAATGTCAAGGACAGTTCCTTGACATGGCTCCAAGTCTTACCTGTCACTCCAAATTAGAATTAATCTGTGGGACACCAGCAAAATAAGCCTCTATGAGGTGCTATATGGTCAACCCTACCAAGTACTACATATTCCAGGAAACACACATGTAAAAGGAAGGATTGATTTAAATAACTCCCTCATTTTTCTTAGTAAAACCTTACAGGATTTGTAGTAGTGGTGATTTCCAGACTGATGGGATTGAACACACCAGCACAGGATTTCCAACTAGGAGACTGGGTCTACTTGAAAGACTGGGGGAGTCACTCTGCTCCAGCCAAAGTGGAAGGGACCTTCCTAAGAACCATTGACAGCTCTGAAGCTGGATAGAGTAGAATCATGGATGCATAATTGCAGAATTAAAAGGGCCAAAGTCCCTTGGGTAATTGAACAGTTGTCTGAGAAAAAACACAAGATGCTTGAGTCTTGTTTTGCTGTCCTGACAATAGTTAGTTCAGCCTTGACTTGGGAACAAAACTTTCATCTACTTTTATTACAATATGTGAGCCAGAAAATTATTGTTGGCTGTGCACCCATTTACCTGAAAACACAATGAAGCCATTAACCATTTGTGCAATTCCATATTTGTGAGAAATTAATCCTAGTTACTGGGTAAACACTTCCTTTTGCCAAGAAGTAGACATGCCAGTTAGTGTGCAAGTACCCGCCAACTTCTCTTATGATCATACATGTGTGCAAAGATGTAATCCCCCTATAACAGGATAACTAGATTGAACTAATGAAATTGGAACTTTTGTCAGAAATCACACACAATGTGCTCAAACGCTTAATATCGGACAAGTAAATCATCATTGGCCAGTACCAAATGGAACAGGGTGGTATTGGATATGTAGAAATAAAGCTTATAAAAGGTTTTCCTAGGCTGAAAAGGCATTTGTATTTTAGGAGCCTTAATCCTGAACATAACAATAATTGATAGACCTGAGGACTTTGGATGAGAAACTATTTTGGTCATACAAAATGAACTTTGAATGCTGAGTGACCAACTAAATTTCTTCTTTTCATAAGATGGATTTTTATCCTGGCTAAGAATAAGTGAATTAGAGAAGACCGTAGTGAACCTTTCTGCTACCATAGAATATATAGAAAATTGTACAATAGATGCCATTACTGTGTTGCAGGAAGAAGTCAAGAGCTTGTCACAAGTTGTTTTACAAAACTGAATGGCTCTAGAGCTTCTTTTAGCATCACAAGGAGGTGTATGCCCTGTCAACAACACCAGTTGCTGTATATACATTGATCGAAGTGGTAGAGTGTCTATAGATGCCCAGGAAATCTGAAAAAACCCCAAATTTTACAACACCGAGCTCAAGATGGCACCTTCTGGGGAATTGAAGAAATCTGGAGCAAACTTACTTCATGGTTACCCACATGGACTTATTTAAACATTCGTTTACAACCATCACCATAATAATTAGTATACGTGCTTTAGCTTGCATCATGATTCAGTGTTACAGCTGTTGTAATGCCTTACACTATAAAATGAAATACAGATACCAAGAGACTGGTTCCCATAAGGAACTTAGGCTGAAGAAAAGGGGGAATAAAAACTTTGTTCACCCAACACTCAGGGCACTCGATTGGAGGAACAATCCTCCAAGTGGTCACCACACTGCAATAAAGAAGGCCTGCTTTCTAACACTTAAAACTGTGTTAGAAAGTTTCTATCCAGGCGATTTTGGTATCATATAGATGGCCATATTCTGGGAAGCAGTTTGCAGATACAGCTGCTTCTCTACCAGTCCATTTTTCTCAACTATCTCCAGGATTTAGAGACACCTTTTTGTACAGTTTTGGTGACCAAGATGGGACAGACTCCTGAATTTCAATGGATCCGAGGGATCACAGGACCTCCAGCCAGCACTAAGGGATTTCTTGGGGAGAATCCTTGGTCCAAGGAAATCGGAGCAAGACCCCATGTAACATAAAAGCATTCTTTACTTTACTCTAAAGGTGTTAACTGTTAACCTACCTGTAAGATGCAGCAAAAGCTACTCAGGGTTTGGTTTAAAGGTACCTAAGATGGGAAAGGGGAAGGGTTAGAGTCCCTTCAGAAGGGGAAGGGTTTGAGTCCCTTGAAAGAAGAAGGGTTACAGTCTGTTCTAAGGACTCCTAAACAGTAATTTATTATAATGGGAAACAAAACCTCTAAAGGAGTATCACAGGTGTCACCTGTGGGGTGTATCTTGAAGCACGACAAACAAATTTGGGGTGATCCCCTCATGCATGTAAAACTTAAACAGTTTTGTAATCAATGGTGACCACTTTACACCCTGGAAGATCAAGAGAAGTGACCTAAAGATGTAACTTTACAGTATAACACTATTTTGCTATTAATGCTGTTTTGTAGAAGGGAAGATAAGTGGGATGCACTTGAAAGAAAGGCAAAGGGTTGAAAGAGGTGTTGTTTTATGTGCAGCATAGGACAGAGATGCTTAAAGTGCAGGTGAGAAGAGGAGGATTCAGGACTGATGGTTGCTGTGTGGCAAAGAATTGGGGGGAATGAATGATGGAGTTTATAGGGAAAATCCAGATAGAGTTGCTAAAAAAATTAAAATCATAATTAGGACTCAGGACTCAGAAACAATTGTTTGATTATTATAATAGTTGGTGACTAAAGTATACTTTGGTAACTTGTATTAATTAGTGGCAGAAGTATATCTGGCAATTTCTTTGTGATACTTAGTGGCTAAAGTATATTTGGCAGTTTGTGTTGTGATAGTCAGTAGCTGAAGTGTATTTGGCAATTTGTAAAGGAAGGGGACCTTGGGAGTGTCCCCCAGCCAGGGGAAATCAAACAAATAACCTAAACCAGGCTATTCAAGCCATCAAGCTCAAGACCTTAAGTGAAAATGAAAAACACCCTGAAGGAAACAGAGGAATCATCCTCAGTTGAGCCCTGGTTACATTATTGCTGGGAATGAAAAAGTAAATTTGTTAATTGACACAGGAACAACTCATACAGTACTGAATATGTGTGCAGAGGGAAACTTAGCTGTAAGCTTTGTGGGTGCAACAAGGAGGAAAGAGAGCAGGCCCTTTTTTTTTACAACTATTACTATTTAAATTAATAGAACAGTGGGTGAAACACCAATTTGTATATGCCTAAATGCTCGAACCTCTTGTTGGGGAGAGATTTTTTTTGGAAAATTGGTTCAAATAACAGTTTCTAAGATGGGGAAATACAAATTCAAACATCAGAATCAAAAGTCAAATCGAGGCAAAGACACTATGTTACACGAATCAGAAGAGTTGGAAGAAATCCCAGAGGAGGCAAAGAATGCTGTAACCCTGTTGGTACGGGCAACTGAGATACTGGTGTCCACACCAGTGAGAATTACTCTGAAATCTGAAGCCAGACAGGTACAGTAAAACCAATATTCTGTTAAGTGTGAGGCAAAGAAAAAGGTAGAAAAACCTGATAAAAACTTATTAAAAATATTCTACCGTATGGGTTATTGAAAGAATGTGAATCAGAGTATGACACACCAGTATTACCAATTATAGATTAGTACATGATTTAAGGGCCATTGATAAAAAGTAACTGATATTCATCAGGTAGTAGCTAATCTGTACACACTCTTGACAGCACATAAAAGGAAATACAAATTGTTCACAGTGCTCAATCTTAAGGACGCCTTTTTCTGTAATACCTCTTGACTCAGATAATTTTAAAAGAACTTTGTGCTTTTCAGTGGAGGAATTTAAGCACTGGGTGAAAGGTGCAGCTAACGTGAACTGTGAAAACAAACAAACAAACAAACAAGTTGGAAAGTATTCTGCCAGCACTCAAGACTGAAAATAATTGCCTCAGTCCTACTGTAAGTCTCTTACATTTCTTAGAGTAATATAAATACAGGAGGTCAAAGAAAATGGCACAAATGGGAAAGAAGCAGAAATTTATTCTAGTTTTGAGATCTTGCACGAAAAAAAATGCTTGGGAAGCAGCTGAGAAGAAGCCATTCACAGACTTTGGAGCCAAGGACCACAAGCTGCCATAGGTATGGCTGGATGGTATTGGTTATGGATTGCCAGTTATGGGGTACTAGTGAAAACTCTTGTGTGGTCCTCCACTGAAAATACTTAGTATGGACTCCTGAGAATCAGAGGGCCTTTGAAGCCCTAAAAGAAACTTAATGGCAATCCCTACATTGGGTCTCTCACACTTAAACCAAACCATTTGAGTTATTTGTGTGTGAAAAGGTGCACCTGGCACTAGGAGTACTAGACGGTGTTTGGGGTCCTGGAAGCAGCCTATCCAAACAATTGGACAACACAAGTGAAGAATGACCCAAATATCTGAGAGCAGTGGTAGCTGCAGAGAAGAACAAAAGCTGGTATGTACAACATATGGTAATGAATTATTTGGAACAAAAAAATACATTGGATATTGCCAGCCGGATGCTGAAATACCAGGTTGCTCAGCCAGAGCAGGACAATGTTGAACTTGAGGTAACAATAATTTGAACCCCAGCCATGTTTTTTGAGGGTTCAGAAGAAACCCAGAGACCTTTGTGCCATGACCACCTGGTAACCATGGAACAAGCGTGTTCTGGCAGACTGGATCTCAACAATCCCATCCAGGACCAGGAACTGGACCTGCACACCAGTGAGAGCAGCACGGGTGTGCAGGGGGAACCTTGACTCTGGTAACATAAGCCCAGGCTTTACCTTTCAACACATCAGCACAAAAAGCAGCATGAATGACCTTACCCGCAGTGCTAGACATCACTGAAGGAAAAAAGGTACAAAGGTACACACCAATGAAACCATATGGAGGAAAATGGGGCTGTTATCAGCACAGAGGTCTCCTATGAAGTGCCAAGAAAAAATTAGAAATCTGCTACAAAGTGTGCAAAAACTGAAAAAGATGGCTGCGATGCCCTTGTGAAGTCCATCAGTTTGGAGATTCCCCAGTTAATACAAAGAATCAATTAGCTGATGAACCAGCTAGAGAGCTGCTGAAAAGAAGTATTCTTGCACTAATTCCTAATAAAAAGTTGAATGCCCTAGAACAAAACCCAAAACAGGACAGGCAGTTATCCCCATCATCAGAAACTACAGAAGATCCCAGCAGGTGACTGGTAACTCATGTGGGCAGATAATTGTACCTCCAGATTAATGTATAAGAACAAAACTAAAGCATCAGGAAACACATTAAGAAATAGAGAATATGGTAACTAGTTTACAAAGGAATGTAGTAAGCATAAAAATAGCAGAAATTAATAGATCAGTTATTAAAAAATAAATAATTTGTTTTGCAAAATAATCTCAAGGGAGGAAGAAGGCCACCTCCAGGACTAGTAAAACAGAAGAATTCACCAGGTAATTATTTGCAAAATGATTTTACATGCTGCCCAGGCAGAATGGGGAGCTGGTGCATTTTGGTACTTTTCTGGATGGCCAGAAACTTTCCAAAGTGCACCAACAAGGCAAAGGAAGCCCCAAACTTTTGCTGTAGTTCATGTAGTAGTACTAAAATTAACACTTTTAAGTTTTAATGGGTACATTGTTATCAACAAATCATTTGGATTAGACTTGCATGTGCATCCTTTACAACCAAAAGATACAACGTGCATCAAAACCTGGAATTTTGGACCAATCCATGAGAAGGGAAGGGGAACATATCAAGTCCCTGGTAACCTACATCGCACTCAGGGTGGGAGGAATTGAGACCTGAGTTCATCACAAGTGGGTAAAACCAGCAACACATAAGCACAGCAGAAACAAGACTGACTAGAACCATGGAATTGTTAAGTATATACATAAATACTATTAAGTTAAGGATATAATTTTCTAGAGGAGTATTATTTATTGTCTCTAGATCAAAAATATAATTAATAGCATATTTATAGTTATAATATAAACTATGTTCTTAATTGCCAGGAAAGAGTATGTAGTCTTGAAATTAGTGCAAGATTTTGAAAGATTACAGAATGTAACTTCTATAAGGAGCTTGTTTGCCAACACCAACCTCTGCAGAAAAATCCAGTTCCGTGTGGAACTTCAGTAAATTTGACAAAAAATTTGGAACACATGTGAGACCTTAGAAAACAGATTAGCTTTAGACCTATTACTGTTACATGACCATGGAGCATGTGGTTACTTGAATTTAAACCACAACACTTGTGTGCACATTCCAAATGTGACTGCTAAACTGCTAAATGATCAAATAGGATAGGATTAGAAAGTAACTAGTTAAATTAAATTAAATATTTAAAGAATTTGGATTTTCTCTGACTGGTTGATTAGTCTCACTTTTGCAAAGTATAATTGTAGTCATAGTAATAATTGTGATTATGATACTTGCCTTAAAATTTTATATAATGTTAGTAAAAAAAAAAAAGAAAAAAAAAAAAAGAGGTTTACGAAGGCTTGAAAAGCACAAGCTTCACAAGCCTCAAAGGGGGGGATGTTACCAGATGATAAATTGTCTACACCTGGTGAACTAGTACAATGCTTGTTCTCCAGAACTACTGGCCAGTGGAAATCGCACAATGCCCATTTTGTAAGAAGGAGAACTGGAAGTTCACCAGCCAGTGTCCTGCCAACTCAGCCAGGTCAACTGGTGTCAGGAACTGAAACAGTTCATGCCTCAAACATTGATATAAAAGAGTTTTGCCCATTATAACAAAAGCTGTATAAAGACGCTGCAACCAAAGAAGCCTCTCAGAAGATACTTGACTGGAATTTTGGACGGTAAATTATGCTGCCTAGATAATGCTATTATTCAATCATCCCAGCCTAGGGAAAAACAAATGAGGCTGAGGAAGAGGAATGCATTCACAAGAAAGCCAAACACAACAGAGATTCTTCCCTGGCTGTGTTTGGGGTGGGGGAGACCACAGACCACAGAAGCCAGGTTTATTCCCCCTGAAACGAGGCAAGGGAGGAGGTTTTGGGTCTACGTCTGGTCAGAGGCAGTGAACACCCATCCTCCCTTACACAAACTGGCCCAGCTCTGGAAGCCCCAACCCCACAGGCCACATCCTCAGGACATTCATGTGACAGGCAGCTGAGAGAGTGTCATAATCCATCAAAGACCCTGCAAAGTTCCACCCAGAGTCATTCCTGAATTCTCTCTCTCATATTTACTATGAGATAAAACCCATACTCTTGACATTGGCATATGGTCTCGTTTGCACCTTAATTCGGGCAGAGGTATTTCTAAGAACTGTAATAACTGGATCATGACAACTGGAACACTGGGGTCTACAACCACCAGAGAGACCCCCAGGGCAGAAGAACACATGCATGAAGGGGAGGGGAAATACGTTAATGATTTCCAGTAAATTAATATGATATGTTTATTCTGGGACAATCAGTGAATAGGTATACAAAATACAGTATATAAAGAGAAATGTTCCTGTACTCAGGGCTTTAGGAGACGCTATCCCCCCATGCATCCAGCTGAATAAAGAATGTGTGCTTCTTACTGCTACGTTAGTGTTAAGAAGTTATTTTACTGCATTTTTGGTAACACTTTTATTTCTTCACATCATGATGAGGGATTTGAATGTGCATAGACATTCGATTCTGCTCTCTCTGCCCCACTTCCATTTTGCTTGTGCTAAAAGCCCTAATCTGATCAGAGACTGAGGAGGGAGGACAAAGATGGATTAGCACATGGCATCTACTGCCTCCCTCCCCTATGCCAGAAATGGGAGGAGCAGCTGAAGGCAGACTGCCCTTCCTTTCTTCTTCCCTACTCTTCTTTCCACACAGGCAGCAAGTTACCACTGCCCTGAGCAGGCATTTGCCTTGAAGGCATCTGCCTGGAAGGATCCCTCGGACCTCGTACATTTTGTATTTGTACTGGGTTTGCATGGCCAGGTTTTAGTAGTAGGTGAGCTACAGGGATGGCTTCTGTGAGCAGCTTCTAGAAGCTTTCCCCATGTGTGACAAAGCCAAGGCCAGGTGTCTCCAGGACAGACTTGCTGTTACAATCTGAATTAACACAGAAGACCAAAGGAAACTAAGCCTCAGTGAATAAAACAGATCCAACTCAGAAACATTTGAAATATAGCCAAAAAACATGATTAATACCAAATGAGATTAGGTGTTGGTGCCAAAAAAATTGATATTAATTGATATGAATAGAGAAAGAAAAAAGGAAAAAAGGAAAAAAGAAGGAAAAAAGGAAAAAAGAAAGAAAGAAAGAGAGGAAGAGATGAAGGAATGGAAAAGGAAAGGAAAGGGAAAGGAAAAGGAAAGGAAAAGGAAAGGAAAAGAAAGGAAAGGAAAGGAAAGGAAAGGAAAGGAAAGGAAAGG
>JANRMJ010149907.1:0-10255 GCA_025584955.1 Alethe diademata | reverse complement strand
GAAGGAAGGAAGGAAGGAAGGAAGGAAGGAAGGAAGGAAGGAAGGAAGAAAAAGAAAGCAATAGAAAGAGAAAAAAGAGAAAGAAAAAGACAAAAATTCTTTCTTTTTTTTTTCTGTACTTAGTGTGTTAGATCATTCTTATATTTTGAAGACACATTTTAAAAAGGAGTAGTTATAACTATGGCCATACATTTTTTGAAGGTGTTTTATTGTACATTTTGTAGATGTGCTTGGAGATGAGCAGTCTACAAACCCAAGAAGAAGTGTGTGCAGGTGCCATAGTGAGAATCAACAGACAAGAGAGGACAAGATAGACCATTTCCACATTGCAGAGGAAAAACTTGTGTTCTGGCGTGTTTTGTCTAATGAACTGTGCTATATAACTGTTCCCAAAATTAAGTGTTTAAAGCAAACTAAGACTTTCCTTGGGTTTGCTGAATGCCACATCAGAATTAATTGGTGGCTGATACTGTCCTCATGATGATATTTTCAATCATTTCCATGGCACATCAGCACCAACAAAACAAAACAAACCCACAAATGCCCCACTCCTGCTCCAAACAAATATACATTAACACTATTTTAAATGTAATCTGGGAGTTCCATCAGAAATTATCTGTAGCAGGAAAACACAAGTAAATTTTTACCCTCTTCTTATTACAATTTATTTTTCTTAGAGATGAGGTCAAGCTGTGAGGCCTAACACAAAAGAACGATCATGTCTCTATGGACACGCACAGCTCTATTTCCATATATACAAATTAATGTTATTGATACATGTATCTTGTTTGAGAAAGAAAAGAAAAAGAAGTCCTATACCAAAGCAAATAAAAAAAGAAAATAGAGATAAGAATTACATTCTGCCTAATCATTAATGTGCAGAGATATTTTAGATATTAAGTAATAACTACATTGTTTGAAGCTTATTCAGGACAAAAGTAAATGCAGTTCTGTAGGTCTATATTTTTAAAGTTATATTGATCCATCTCTGAAATATACATGTTTCACGTGTGCATTTTGTCGACTACCAATTTTAGTAAGAATGGATTTTCTACCTATGTCCGTTGAAACCAATGGTAAAACCCTTGCTGAACATATTAAGATTAGCTTTTCTGCCATCATCACTACTTTGACCCAAGTAAATGATGTCATCTTTTGTCACTGAAAAGAAAGCACATATGCAGTTATGTCCAATGTGTTCCCATTTATATTTTGAAACGCTGGCTGCTGAAAGCTCTGCTGAGGTCTAAACAGAAACGGTTATTCCTCCCTTCCCCCATACGCACACACACAATTTCCTACACCTCCTATTTACCACCCAGAGAGAAGGATCACATTTCCACTCCTCCCCTGCTCAGAGAGTATTTCAGAATCTTTTTTAAAAACTCTTGACCTCACACATATGTACTATTACTGCAGAAACCTGCTTTAGTTTTCCTCTGATACTTACTTCTGGGTAATCTCATACTGAACTATAATTAGGATAAATAAAGAACACTGTCTTTAGAGAGCTATTATTTTTTCTTTGGATATTCTTGTGAATGATTATTAACAAAAGATTTAGGCAAAGTGCCCTCCTTCCGTGCTTGCAGGAGGTCTGACCGTCACTACTACATCTGCAACACCTTGCTTCTTCACAGTAGCCAAGCTGTTTTGGACAATGTAAACACTGCCTGAATGTGCTGTATTATAAGTGCAGTAAGATTTGTAAGAGTGTGAGTCTTTTGGGGGTACTCATCTTAAGAGTACTAGCTATTCTGAAAGGTCTCCTGGAGGAGGTAGCTGATGGCAGGACCACCAGCACTGCAAATGCCTCATATTGCTTCAAATTCCCCTTAAATTCAGGGTAAAAGGCATCTGCAAACCCAGGTAGACCACTGGTCTGGAGAGCTTGATGCATACCAGTTTCTGCAGCAACAGCACACGAGGGTAATGTAGCTAAGCAACACAATCTAGTTATGCTCAATGGTCCAGCCTTAGTAAAATATTGCACATAAGCTCTGAACTGGTGGGTTGAGATGCATCTTTTACGAGGTGGATGCCATATTGAACAATAAAACAACAGAAACACCAGAGGTAGTTTCTTCCAGGTTGACATAATGTCCCTTTCAGCATATGCATATTTTCTTCAGTCCCCCATGTTCTCTACTGAAGTATTCCAAATTCCTTTTCCTCCTGAGCTTATGCCTTCAGGAATTTTTGGGTATTTTTGGGGAGAAATATATTTAACTTAATACAATTTTCCTTTGTATTGCTCAAGATGAAAAATTTCTTTTGCAACAAGGCCAGAAGAACAATTCCTTCTAAAGAGGATGAGGCCAAGCGTTTCTATTCTTAAAAATGGCTGTTGCTTCCCATTCTCAGCAGGTCCAAATCTTCAGGCTGCCCTCAGAGAAGTTAGTGACCCCTTTTTCAACGTGGTCACCTCACTTCTTATAGTCAGTGCTCTCCATGGAGTGAGCTTGACAGCCCTGGTGTAGGTGGAATTTCCACTAAGCTTCTCAAAGCCCGTATACCTTCAGGATGCTGAATGACAGCACACTCATCTGCCTACACACAGAACTGAGGCATTACAGCATTGGACAACTCTGATTGATTGAATAGACCCTGAGGGCAGGACCCTATTACCAAACCAATGCTCAGAACTGATTAACCCCTTAGCCAGTGTCAAATACAGTACATTGCTGTAAGAAGACTATAAATCATAGGATAACTGTAGGGTCAGGCCTATTGTGGCCCTCTTATATGTCTTGCCTAAAGCCTACTGTTGATTTTTCTGAAAAGAGTATGTTAGTGCTATTCTGGCAGAAGGATAAGAGTACAGGAGCTTCCCACCCAGATTTTTATTAATAGCAATATTGTGTAGGTTATTGGCTTTTTTTCCTTGTTTTCCTTTGCTTTTTTCTCCTGGTCACAGCAGGAAATGCTTTACATGACAGTCAAGGTGCATTTATGGTGCAATACCAGCCCACATACTGTCTTGTAGGATGGAGTCCAGGGTTCTGTGTTTGTTTCTGTTGGTGCATTTCCTCAGAATGGGAGTCAGAAAGTTGGGCTAATTTAGCAAGGAGACAACTGAATTTAGTAACAGCTGACAGTAGAAAATGTTAGTGAAAAAAACCTCTTAAAAGAGAACATTTGTGCCTGTATTCAAGGATTAGGAGGCTTGCTCAGATGTTCTGCTTGGAATCCATGGGCTGTTGTCACCTCTTGAAAACAGGCATTCAAACTTTGAGAGAAAGAGCAGGATCTGCAGGCATGGAAACAGGAGACAGGCCCTGTGACTATGGTAGTGCTGGTGCTGGTGTTAAATCTTCTGTATAAACCAGCCCAATGGCTAAGGTACCACCCTGACAGCTGGGAGAAGGCTGCTCCCACATTCACAGCCATATTTACAGTGATACATCACTAGCATAGATGAGGAACGAACTTGAGCAAGGACCAGGATCCATGTTGGCTCTCTTTCTGCAAATGTGTGCCATGTTTCTGCTCTTTCTCCCCCTTTCTGGCCCAGAATCTTGAATTCTCTATTCTTTGTGATATGGCAGCTGTGTAAAAACCAGCATATAATGCATCTTCTCCTGAATAGTGTAGAATATAGCTTAGCTGAGTGTACTGCTTAGGGCATCCTCTTGGGAAGCAGAAGATGTAATGAGAATATCCTCAGACTGAGGAGAGGGCTGATTCCGAGTCATCCACTTCCTGGATGAATGCTTAAAGACAAGTGCCTGCATTATCACCTCCTTATAAAGGAAAATGAAAATGGCCCCTCATCTAACTACACCTATCTTTATCAAGAGAGACATAAAGGGCAAATTTTTCAAAAATGGGTTAGGCCCAGGTCCTCAAAGACATTTAGGCATTTGATTTCCTTTGATTGTAGGGAGAATTAGCTTCCAAAGTGCCTTTGAGGATCTGGACCTTGGAGATTTAAGATACTCAATGTCATTTATTAAATGTGGAATCAGTAGGAGTCGGGCATGTAACGAGAACCCCACAGTCTATATGTTTCTAAATTATGTATGCACTTTGAAAATGCTAAGCCCTTTATCATGCAGGAAATCAGGATTGATGACTGATGATCCTTTCTCATCTTAACATCCCTTGTAAAGCTTGCTAAGATCTTGTGAGCACTGTGATGGACACATCACAGTCATATATATGCCATGCATCCTGAGATATTTTATATCTATATACACTTCTGATGGACAGTCAGTTTCCTTCCAAAATGGCATGTCTTATGATAGGTTTCTTTTTAATTATTTAAATTATTTCTGCATTTTCTGATGCTTAAATCTTTCAACAATATATTTCATTTTAAAAAGAAAATTCTGCCTATCTTTACACTGATTGATGTTTTCTAAAACTGCACTATTTCAGTATTGATTTATCTTAGCAGAACCAATTCTGTGAATAATGCCCATAAATTTTATTGAAATAAAAGGTTTGTTGTATTTACCTTCACTGTTAACTTCCTAAGGCTGATATATAACTTTCTGTTCTTGTTTTTTGTTGTTCCCCCCCTCGTTTGTTTGCTTTATGGTTTTGTTTATTTGTTTGTTTAGACCAAACAGAAATAGAAACCCCTCTTCCGGTCTTTTAACAATATAGCTTTAAAAATAATCTCCAGCTTTTTAGAGCTTTATGGTAAGCATTTGCCTTCTCTCTCATTTAGGCAGTTTAGTCAGAAAGCTACTGACTGTAATTAAGTGCTGAGTTTTTCCAGAAAGGTTTGGCTTGGGTTTTTAATTTAATATTTTATTTTAACAAAATTGCTGTTAGAATTTCATGGTAACCTGGGAATTATTTGCGATCCTTTGCTCCAAACATCGTCAATGTAACACACATAACCTTCACCACCTGCTCAATGTTAGTCTACCTTTTAATGATTATTAAAGAGAATTCAGAATCTTAGGAACTCTCATAGACTTCACATCTGATATCGAAAGCAAGATCATATCTTTGTTATTCTACTCATATTTTTTCCTTATTATTTTTTTTCCTTTAGGATCGTTTCCTTCTCTAGTGAAAAGGTAGTTTGCCACCTTGAGGGCAAGACTAGGTAAGTTTCCTATTGTTAGCATGTGATTCACCTTCTTGGTCTCGGGTCCCTTTCAGACATAAAAAGCAGTATAAGCTGCCTTTATATCTTTTCTTCGAAACTTCTTCGTGCAGTCACTCTATTCTTCAGTTTCTATAGTGCATCCACTGCTTTAAAGTAAATCTTTTACAATTCAATGTATGGCCTGGCACATAAGTTTAAAATAAGACAGAGGATGAATGATTTATGAAATAGGAAGTATTGACTAAGAAGATAATTATTTTATTTATATATCATCAGAGTTATAAAAGGAGCACAAAAAACCCCCGAAAACTGAGGATACCAGAGTGAATACAATTTATCTACATGTATTAGTATAGGGAAATAGGCATGGTCAATACCTAGCTATCTGTTAGTAGTAACAAAACTAACTGATGCCTATAAGTGTGGTTCCTATAAAGGGAATATGACACCATACATTAAAATTTGTAGCTTAAGTCAAATAGACCACGAGAAATTTGAATTTGGCATAGGTATAATATCACTGAATTATAGTTGCAAAATGGTGAACATTGTTGTGAAATATATTTTATTTGAGGATGAAGTGAGGAAAACACATCCATTGAATACGGGTTTCTCAGAGTTATGGAGAGAGAGGGAAAAACTCTTTGACAGCTATAGGTCACAGAAATTATTTAACTTTAAACATACTTGGAGGGAATGAGGCTAGCAATAGTTTTGTTAATAAAAGAGATGAACTAAATAAAGGAGAAGTAATCTTAGAGAGTAATGGGTACAAGTCGAAAAAGTGGAAATTTTGGATAGCTATTAGAAAGAAATTTTTTATTAAGGGTAGACACTGGGCTGGGTTTCCCAGGGAGGTCGTAGGTACCCCAACCCTGATATTGTTCAAAGCCAGGCTGGATAAGGCCTTGAGTAACCTGGTGGAGAGGAACGTATCCCCACCCATGTCAGAAGTGGTTGGGACTAGATGATGATTAAAGTCTATTCCAACCCCGTAACATTCTATGATTCTATAACTATATGCTGCAACTTGTTCATTAGGATGCCCTGGTAGTTTTCAGAGCAGCTCATTTAAAGTATAGTTTAATTGAGAAACATAGTAATTAATATTTAATTTTATATTTAGATTTGTAATTGGATTTAGAATACAAGGAAGAAGAAATGTTCATACTTATAATTTTAAAAGGATATGTCAATGGTATGAAACACTTTTATTTACAGAATGCAAAATTAGAAAATAGGAATTAAGCAAAATATATGAGGAATACAAAATAAAAAAATAATTTTGGGTAAGGAAAATAAAAGCAGTAAAAATTAATCTATGTTTGCTTTTTTATTCCAAAATAATTAAGGAAATTAAAATAATTTAATATTTGCTTTTGAGGGAAAAAAAGCAATGGAAAAAAATATATTTTAGAAAATTAAGAGAAAATTAATTTAGAAATAATTAAAAATTATTGATATTCAATTATAGTTTGAAAGATCTTTGTTAAGAAAGAGGCATAAAAAATGAAGCTCATTCACCTAGCAAATGATTACATTTTCAAATATACATTGATAGAGACTAGACAAAAAACTACTCGGAAAAGTGGAAAATTTACAAATTGTTCAGACCAGCTGTTAGGAAGGCAATTAGGAAACTAATTTACTTTTCCACAACCAATTATTTTTGGTGAGACATGGAAATCTGGGTAATTGCCTAAACACTATAGAGAAGAGGAAACAAATTCTGAAGAAAAACAAAAGTTTTTTGAAGATTCTCTTTATATCCCAGAATAGTACTGGGAAAATATTGAGACAAAAGAGCTCACTGCAAATTATCTTACTCAGCTATCCCAGAGAGTAGGTCCTCTCTTACTTCTCAAGTCAAGTCCATGTAAGAAGGCAGACACAAGTGAAAAAAAAACCTCACAAAAAAAATCCCTTTTCTGCATTGTTTCATTGCCTGCCACATATAAAAGCTGGCTCTGAGAGATGAATAAAATATTTCCTTTACTCAAAAATAAAAGTGAATCAGAAATATTTTGACTTTCTGAATAGGATTTTGTTTGTCAGCTTGTTTGTTTTTCTGTGTGCTCCAGAAGCAGTATTTTTCTCACCTGAAATAGGTAGGAGTGGAATGTGAGTCTCAGGATCCTGAAGATCTAGACCAGCAGGAAGATTTTTAATATAGTCTCTTGATAGATAAAGATGGTAACATTTTACTGCATGTAAATTGAATGGATGGAAGAAAAGCAGTGAATGTTGGATTTCTAATTAAACCTCTGATACCATGCTCCATGAAATGCTATCCAAATTATTCCATAGCCTGAAAAGTGACTGCAGAACAATAGATCAGAAAAAAACATAAACTTCCATCGACAGAATGGAGGCTGAGGAAAGACAATGGGTACTGGTTCTAAAATCTACTTCATTTAACATATTCTATCTCATAGGGATGTACAGAAATTGAGTCTGGTGGAACTGATGCTTAAATATTAACCAGCTCTCTTCAACCCCCTTCTCTTCTAGAGCCCTAACCCATGGGACTCCTCTAAACAGGTTCTTTGAAAGGCCAAATTACCTCTCCTGAAATCCAGGGTTATAATCTTTCTCACTGCCTTGCCTCATTCATGCAGGATCCTAAACTCCACCATCTCAATGTCACTACAGCCAGGACTGCCCCCAAACACTCCAAACCCGAGCCAGTCCTGCACTGTTTGTTAGTACAGGGTCCAGCAGCACACTTCTCTTCCACCACGAATGTCAAAAAGTTGTCATCAGTGCTCTGCAGGAGCCTCCTGCACTGTGTGTACAGAGCCACGGTGGCTTTCCAAGAGATATCAGAGTGCTTGATGTCCTCCAGAGAACCAGATCCTTTGGTCATGAGGCTATTTTCAGCTGCCTGTAGGCAGCCTAATCAACTTATTTTGCCTGATCAGGTGACCATTTTCCTGACCTGTAGCAAGCTCCCACAACAGTGTCACCCGTATTAGCCTGCCCCTTGATTTTTACTCATAAGCTCTCAACTCATTCATGATCCTCTCCGAGGCAGAGATACATTCCAGTTCTGTCCTAAAAAAAAAAAAGAAGCAGCTCCACCACCTCACTTTGGTGGTCTGTCTTTCCTAAAAAGGGCCATTGCTATCCATGACAGCATCCAAGTCATGTGAGCTATACCACCACATCTCTGCAATTTCAAGGAGATGGTGGCCCTGTGACTGCACACAGATCCCTAATCCTTCAATCCTTCCTGCATTCCCCATTCTGCGAGTGCTTGTGTGCAGGCAGTTCAGAGAGGTAATTGTGCGTGCAAGTTTCCCAGGGTGAGCACAAGAGGATCTGCCATAACCACACACCCTTGAGGCTGTTGGCATTCTGGCTCTCATCCTGGGAGGCAGCCAAGCAACATTTGCTGCTACTCAGGATGGCTAGGCTTATCCCCAGGGAGGATGCCATGGCCTGAGCATTTCCTCTCTGGACCCTGCATTCTGAATCCTTCAGTTTAACGCCTGGCAAGTCAGCCAGCCTGCTGCCAAAGATTCTCTTTCCTCTTCTAGACAGGTAGATCCCTCTCCTCCCTAACAGTCTAGAGGTATCAAAGTAGGTACCATTGTTATAAAAACCAAAGCCTTCTCTACAGCACCAGCCACAAAGCCAGAATTTGATTGGCATTTTATGTCCATTTCTGACTGCATGCTTTTGTCTAATTGCTAAAATGGACAAGGAGATATCTATATATCTCATCTAAATGTGCAATATAAAATATTATATAAAGCATTTCATTTAAATTATATTTAAAATATATTCAATACATTATTCAACATTGCCTTATGGTATCACATGGGCACTCGCATTTCACCTTTCTCTCAAGCCCATTGTTTGCAGGATGACATGTGGAATTATACAGCCTTTGCCACCTGGCACAACAGAAGTAGACGAGGATGGTTTAAAGAATGTCTTGAACCTTGAGTATTCCCAGTTTCCATCATACTGGTTGGCTTTACACCATCCCTAGGAGAGAAAGGGAGAACCAGCTGCCAAGTACCCCTTGGTGCAAGAGGATATGATGCATCGGTGAGAAAGTGTGTTCTTCATAAACAAACCAGCAGCTATTCTATGGAATCTTGACAAACATTAGTAAGGGCTGAATAGATCATTTATTTTAAGATTCAAAACAATGAGAGTAATTTAAAGCAGTATGAAATAGGAAAGAACTAATTTAAAGATAATTCAAAACACATGTATATGTGTGTGATAAATAATTGGTTTGTGTGAAATATGGAAAATATGTGCAATTGTGAGGAAATAACACTCATAACTCATGAGATTTCAGCTAACCAAAATAGTATTATAAGGCCGGCAAAACCACTCACAAGGGGAAAGTGCAAAATTCCAGTAATGTTAAATGAACTAGTTTATTCATTTATGATTCGAAAGCCCCCTCTATTAAATATAACAAACTACATTGTGGTAGCAAAATAATTCAGTGTACTATGGAAAAAGAAGCTTATCCACCTTGTAGGTTAATTTTTTCTAAGCTTCTTTCTCTTCCAAAGGAAAGAAAGGAAAATATGTGAGAGAGAAAGAAACAGATTAAAAGGAAAATTGAATATTCCTTATCAAAGACATTTTATGATTTGTAAACATGTGTCCCAAAGCAACAAATGCTATAGATTTGTTCAGGCTACTACCCTTTAAAAGACTTTATGTCTCTCAACTGAGAGTCACACAGAATTTGCTAATAAATTATTCCTGATGACATATGAAAAGAATTTTTTTTTTAATTCAGTACATCTCTGAATTATGCAAATGACTGACACTGTAGTTTTCCTATTTCTTTAAAAAACCAAACTCACAGTCCTTAGACTTTGGTTGAGGATGTATGAATTCCATACCTACCATTATGCAAGTCTATCACCTGCATTAGAGAGAAAGCATACATTTCCAAATACAAGCTACAATTCCTAGCTCCCTGTCCCAACCCTGTAGAAAAAGAACATTTTCGTGTAAGCTGATTTTATTTATCTGGATATATGTGGGTCTCTGTGTGTGTGCATACATATATATATATAATATATACTTATTATATATATACATATATATATATAACATATATTCTATAATATATGCATATAATATATATGTACATATATACATATATATACATATAATGTATGCATATATATTCTATATTCTATATTCTATATT
>JANRMJ010149906.1:0-10277 GCA_025584955.1 Alethe diademata | reverse complement strand
CAGGAGGAGAGGGAACGGCCTCAGGCTGGGCCAGGGGAGGTCAGGCTGGACATTGGGGAAAATTTCTTCATGGAGAGGGTGCTCAGGGCCTGGCACAGCTGCCCAGGGCAGGGTGGACCCTGTCCCCCGAGGAACTGAAAAGCCAGGTGGATGTGGCACCCGGGGCAGGGCTGGCTTGGCAGTGCTGGCTGTGCTCGATGGCATTAAAGGTCTGTTCCTGCCTGGGTGATTCTGACATTCCCTGACTGTGTGGGGGCACAGGCATCTTTGAGATTCAGTGAGATTCATCCCACTCGAGGGCCCAGGTTCTGTCAGTCAGGGATTGCAGTGATTGGCTCCTCCTGCCCCCTCTGATGTTCACTGACTGAAGGAGAAACTTCACTACTCCCATCTTCCACCCCCCACATGTCAGCCTGAGGCTGAGCAAGAACCAACTGCTCTCCTTGCTGCTCGTTTCCACATTAGGAAAAAAAACATAACGAAGGCAACAGCCTTCCAATCCTGGAGGAGCTGCATTTTCTGACACTGGGTACATATAAACGCCAAAATTAATTTCTCTGGAAAGAATGAGCAACACACGATCCTACAATGTTACAACAGAGAATGACTTGAACTTGAGAGGCAGTGATGGCTCTAGAACTAAAAGCAGCTCCTTTGAGCTCATCAAACACAGAGGAGGATCCACTGATGCAGCAGCCATTCAGTTGTTTGAAGGTTAAAGAGGCAGCAGAGCAGCCAAGCCACACAAAACTCAAGCAAAACACCCGACTGAAATAAATCTGATTGGAACAAACTCTGCTGTGCCCTTTGTAGCTGTTGTCCTGCAGCACTCTGAAAGCTGGAAAAGTGGCACTACTGATCTGTGCCACAGGACTCTGTCCCACAAAGATGCTTCAGGATGAGGTGACCCTTCAGGACGAGGTGAGCCTTTGTACCAGTGTCAGCCTTGCAGCTGTCTGTTAACCAGGATGCTCTGCATGGGTGTGGGTTCCTCTCCACATGGGCAGTGCCCAGACAGTGCCAGGCCACCAGGAGAGGGTGTCCTGTGGGCAAAGAGAGCTCTGAATGAGCAAGCTGGGAGCTTCCTCCCTGCTGGGGCACATCCATGCCAGGGTGCTCTCCTGCAGCTCAGTTCAGGGCCATTTCTCTCCAGTTTACTCATCCAGGGGCACCTTCCCCCAGCTCACCAAGTCCAGGGCAGTGTCCCCAGCTCTGACCCAGTGTGTGCACACTGAGCACACAGCACTTGTTCCCCCAACACAGAGCATCAGCTCCTTGAGTGGAGAACAGATGCTCTGGCTACTTAAAAAGAATCTGTTAATTTGCTGTGACTTACAACCTGTGTAATTTAAAAAAAGATTCCCTGAGAACTGCAGCACTCAGCGTCAGGAGGCGTCTCAGCTCATCGATCACCCAAGTGGAAACGTGCAGTTATTTTGCTGTTAATCTTCATAATCACCATCACAGGCTGACAAATGTGCCACGGAGAGTGAGCAGCTGCTGCCTCCATCACCTCCTTGGAAATGAATCTGGGAGCTGTTTTGTGGCATGAGACAGGAGGGACCTTGGCCAGGGGGGAGCAGGGGCTCCTCCAGGAGAGCGATGGGAAGCAGCAGCAGGTTTGGAAGTGGGTGATCCTGGAGGTCCTTGGGAGATTTGTGTGTGCTTGGCTCTGAGAAGCTTCTGGTTGCAAAATTCCCGGAAAAATCCAGTCCAAAAGCTCCACCTGCCTGACTGCATCCCAGCAGAAGAGAGGGTGAGAGGGAGGAATGGAATCATTAGAAGACACAAAAGCATAGGAGATGCAGCTCTGGCAGTGTGTAGAGGAGCTGTGAGAATTCGGGGGATTGATGGGTTAGTAATTTTTATTTCCTGTTTTTCGGTGCAAACCATTTCACACTGGTTCCTACTGTCAATATTTCACTATTAAATGTCTCTAAACCTGATCTTGTTCACTGACTGTTCCTCTTCACTGCTTTGTGGGGTGTTCTTGCCAGAAGAACAGATTCTGGGACTGGTCCATGCTCTCCTGCCTCAGGACCCACGGGGAACCTCCAGAGAGGAACTTGAGGAGGGAGCAGGAGCTTGCAGCAGGAGCATTGCCCAACTCAACAGCTGAGCCTCTCTGGGACCTGAGAGCTCTGGCAGGGGTTCATGGCCCTGAGAGCTCTGGCAGGGGTTCATGGCCCTGAGCAGCCTCACCTGGGGCACCCCCCACTCCCACAGCCCCATCTCAGCTCGGCTCTGGCCCCTCTGCCCCTGCCCTGGGCGATGCTCTGGGCTCTGCTCACAGCCCAACTCCTCCTGCCCCATCCCCACAGAGCTGACCCCGGATACCCTCTCCAAATCCGGGCTCTGAGCTTCAGATTCTGATTCTCTCAGAACCTCTGCCCATCTCCATGAGCTTGCCCAGGGATCTGAGTCCTGGCTGAGCCCGGCCATGGCCCTGGGCCTGCCCATCCCATCCCAGCACATTCCCCAGGATCAGCAGGGCTGGCAATGATGGGTGATGGACAAACAGCAAGAGGCAGCTCCAGGGCAGAGCTGTTACCTGCTGTGGGTGGGTCACAGGGCACTGCTCACCCAAATTCACCCCACAAACACACACAGGGGCCTTGCCACACACCTGGGCTGCTGCTCCCTGCTCCCCACTCTGGTCCCACACACAGGATCTCGGGATAAACAAACATCAGTCCCTCTGAGATGAGAGAAAACTCTGGATACCTTGAGCAGAACCTGAATTTGGAGCTACCAGTTCCTTTATTGCTAAAGCTGAAGGAGTTTTTCCCCTTTAGGGCAGAAATCAGAGAATCGGGAAACACAACAGGATTAGTTTAAGCCTTTTCTATTCCCATTAGCAATCTTATTTATCCTTTTAAATGGATCCAGCAAAAGGGACAAGTGAGATGTCAGCTTGTCAGAGATCCCATCCCTGGAGCTTCTGGGCCTGTTGGCTTTCAATTATGCACTTCACACATTTAGATTTTCAACCAAATCCCAGCTCTTATCTGATAGCACCTGAGGACATCTGATCTGCTTACTGAAACCTCTTCTACAGTAAATCTCCTGCCAAGTCTCAGCTATTCTCACCACTAGATACTGATAGCTGTGTTTATTATTTTGGTTTCTCTTCACACTTAACCACTAGCCAGGAATCATTCCATGTCTTTGGCCTTTGCTTTTTGCCAAGTCACAAATTCATTACAAATTCGCTAATTCTCTAGCAAAGCTTTTTTTTTTGGCTTGTTTTTTGGTGAGTGAGGGGTGGGTGCTGTGATGAATAAATCTTTCAGAGAAAGTTTTATCCTGTCCCTGGTCCCATCCCCGATCCCATCCCCGCTCCCCTGAGGCTCCGGCACCGCGCTGGGATCCCGGGCAGGGCAGGGGCTTTCCCAGGAATGAAAATCCCAGGGCACATCCCCCTGGGAAAGTTTTATCAGTCAATTCCAGCGGTTGGAGTTGTATGTTTTTATAAATTTTCCCGGTTGTCTATTCGGTCTGTCAAGCCTTACCTTGTGCCAGTTCTTAATTAATGTTAATTGTTAATCTTAACTTATTGGCCTCACCCTGTTTTTGGCCCCCAATTGTCTTACCCCATATCCCTTCCCCTTTCCGTCGGGTTAATGCCCTCGCTGCCTCCCTAAAATGGCGCCTGTGACAGAGGAGGAGGAGTGACGTCAGTGAAGTGTATGCAAATGAAGAAAGATGCAGAGAATGCTGGGACGATATTTAGAGTTGAAACCCCTAAGATAACCACCCAAATAATATCTAGAACTGAAAATAGTGTTCGCCAATCGAGAAAAACACGACGAAGAAGGCAAATTCATCATCTGGAGCTCTCTTCCCTATGGCCGTGACCTCAACAGCATCCTACCACCATGAGCCCCCCTAACAATAAAGTGCTTTGATTGTTTTTTAGGAGAATGAGGAGGGTGATGGGGCTGGCTGTGCAGGTCAAGACAGCTGCACTTTTTGTCCTCAGGGAGCAGTGGAAGCGTGCTTAGCAGGTTGGGTTTGCTGCACAGAGTTGGGTTCCAATAAAGGCCTTACAAAAGGAGCAGGTCTTCTGGGCCCTTTATTTCAGGTGTAAGGTCAGAAAGCCCTGAAGGACATTGAAGCAAGTGAAAGAAAAGGATATGTGGAGGGTGATGGACAAGAATTTTCCAGCATAAGGCCTGGCCTCATCCTTAGAACCCTGATCTCTGCACTTGTTTCCCTTGGGACGATTCCTGGTGGTCTCTGGTTCGTTTGGAGGTGGGTCCTGCAGCTCCAGGGAGCATCAGCAGTGCCAGTCCCAGCTGTCAGTGCTCCCTCACCAGCACAGCCCTGGTGCAGTCAGGCCTGAGCCCAGCTCTCGGTGCCCCGCTGGACTCACCAGGAGCAGCCAAAGGCTTGTCCTGGAGGAGCCCAGGACCCCCAAAGCCCCCCAAGCCCCTGTTCCCCTGGGTGAAACCAGCCCCAGCTGGACATGCTGGTACAGGTGGAATCCCCCAGCAGAACCTGGCACTGACCTTGAGGCTGCCCAGCACAAACACCCTGAGTGGGCTGAACCTCCTGGTGAGGGAACCCCAACCCCAAGGGACAGCCCCAAACTGAGGGTGAGCCCCAACCCCAAGGGACAGCCCCAAACCGAGGGGCTCAGGGCCTTTTTGCTGCACAAAAACATCTCCAGAGGGACAGGAGCAGTTCATGGCCCTGGCAACTGAGTGTGGGACACAGGATGCTCTGGGAAATGCTCTGGGGCGCTCTGAGTGCTGCAGGGATATGGGATGTGGAGTTCTGCTGCTGAGTTCATGTGGCTGTGAACTGCCAGAGGGCAGGGCTGGATGGGATACTGGGCAGGAATTGTTCCCTGGCAGGGTGGGCAGGCCCTGGCACAGGGTGCCCAGAGCAGCTGTGGCTGCCCCTGGATCCCTGGCAGTGCCCAAGGCCGGGTTGGACACTGGGGCTGGAGCAGCCTGGGACAGTGGGAGGTGTCCCTGCCTGTAGCAGTGGATGAAAAGAGATGACCTTTATGGTCTCTTCCATCCTAAACCGCTCTGGGCTTCTGTGATATCTACAATAGCAGACACCAGTGAATTTGTGTAGATGTGCCTGGAGAATATCCTTCTGCAGCCTAATGCCAGCTAATCAGGGACACTGCTTAAAGGAGGTCATGACATACAATTCTAAGTTGTGTGATCTTCCCTGGATGGCAAGTTTCTTACTGAGGTCAGCCAGGATTAATGGCCCCTGCCAGCTATTTCCCTCAAACCTGTCTTGTGTTGAAGACAGATGAGTGGCTTCTCATCTCAGTGGAAGACCTGCTTTTAAGAAAGTGCTGCAAAGTGTTTCCTGATGGTTTGAAAAAAAAATTATTCAATATTTTCTAAATTCCCTGTATTTTATGCTGTTTCTTTTCTTATATACTTTATTTTATAGAAATTTGAAGTGAGAACACAGAAATAAATATGTCTTTGGAGGTGTTGCTTAAAAAAATGACCCTTGGGATTAGAGTTAAGCTTTGGGCATTTGGGAGAAGATAAAGACTCATCTTTGTTTTGTTGCAGATATTCATGTGCTTGGGCTGCTCAAAGGCAGCGCCACAGTGTTCTGCAGCACTGGGGGCCCCACAAACGCTTCCCTTGAATTAGTGTTGCAGTAATGAGCAATTAGCAAGAACAGTGGCATGCAGCCCAGACAGAAAGCCTCATATCAGTGTGTTCCGTTCTGTGTACAAACATCGCTGCTTTTACCTAGCAAGGAGCACTGAAAATGCAGAAGTTTGCAACAATCCACCAGAAGAGGCAAGGGCTTGGGCATGCAGTAATTACTTAGAAGGGGTCTGCTGTTCAACAGTGCTGTCTAACCCGTGTTTTGTTTTCCCCAGTCATTGTGGTGCTGTTTGTCACCCTGAAGAGGCAGAAGAAAGAGCCCCTGATCGTGTTTGAGGAGGAGGACGTGCGGGAGAACATCATCACGTACGATGACGAGGGCGGGGGTGAGGAGGACACGGAGGCGTTTGACATCGCCACGCTGCAGAACCCCGACGGCATCAACGGCTTCATGCCCCGCAAGGACATCAAGCCCGAGTACCAGTACCTGCCCAGGCCGGGGCTAAGGCCCGCGCCCAACAGCGTGGACGTGGATGATTTCATCAACACTAGGATACAGGAGGCTGACAACGACCCCACGGCCCCTCCCTATGACTCCATCCAGATCTATGGCTACGAGGGCAGGGGCTCTGTGGCTGGGTCCCTCAGCTCCTTGGAGTCAGCGACAACAGATTCTGACTTGGACTATGACTATCTACAAAATTGGGGACCTCGATTTAAGAAACTTGCAGACTTGTATGGCTCCAAAGACACTTTCGATGATGATTCTTAACAATAAAGTTTAAGATTTGGCCTTAAGAACTGTGTCTGAAGTTCTGAAGAATCCAGAGGAAATGTAAGCAGGTATTTTTTTAAAAATCAAGAAAAATCTCATTTAAACATTTAAGTTTGACAGAGAGGATTGCTTTGATAAAAAAGGACATGAAAGTGGTAAATACTGTGAAGTACCTTTTCCTACAAAAGGCAAATCTGGAAGTTGGCTGCCAGCTTCACTAAAGGAAAAAACCCACTTAAGAAATGCGAAATATTTAAATGAAGGAAAATGCTAAAAGCGAACTACAAATAAGGGAAATCTTTTATGTGTTATGAACATCTAAATCTTTTATGTCAAAGAAGCTTCCACAAATTAGAAAAGATAACAGTTGTGAGCTGTAATTTCGCCTTAAACTATGGACACTCTATACGGTAGTGCATTTTTAAACTTGAAATATATAATATTCAGCCAGCTTAAACCCATATGATGTATGTACAGTACAATGTACAATTATTATGTCTCTTGAGCATCAAACTTGTTACTGCTGATTCTTGTAAATCTTTTTGCTTATTCTTTCATCTTGAACTAATACGTGCCAGATATAAAAACTCTGTCTTGTTGCGGTGGGAGGCGCCCGATTTCTATGTCATTTTTAATGTATCTATTTGTACAATTTTAAAATTCTTATTTTAGTATACATACAAATATCAGTATTCTGACATGTAAGAAATGTTACAGCATCACACTTATATTTTATGAACATTGTACTGTTGCTTTAATATGTGCTTCAATATAAGAAGCAGACTTTGAAATAAACTGATTCTTTTTTAATTCTTGTTCTGGTTATTAAGCATATAAGGAAAAACATAGTGTTTCTAATGTCCCATTTATAGTTCTGACTAATTTACTACAATTGTGACCTTTTAATAGCCTTATTTATTATGTGTTTGTAGTTGGTTTGTTGCCTTGTTAAGTGATTATTTAAAAATCAAGTACATTTTACAAATGCTTTTTAGATTGAAACAAATGTAACGTCTGGTGAAAATTTTGTACCCTATCTACAGCTTGTGGCTGCTCCCAGAACACAGTAAGAATCATCATATAGTCCTACTGTGTCTTCTGGATTAAATTAAGTGTAATACTTTTCAATATTTCCCTCGTAATATGCATTTATCTTGTATCTTAGAGATTCCCAAGATTTCAGGAGTGACTCTGTGAGTGGACGGGAGTAATCTGTACTTACACTTTACTCCAGCCTGGTGAGTTTCCGTATCTGGGCTGAGCTTCTGCGGGTTCTAGAGACTGAAATCTGACCCAGTTTAGCTGTGACTTCCCTAAGGACTGTTCTACCTGACAATTACCTTACCTGAGTAGTAATTAAGATTCCAGCACTTAACTCCTATTTTTGTTTTTTTCTTCTTCTTTTTCTTTTCCCTCTGATTTCCAGTAGAATAGCATCGTCTGCGGATAGGGAGACATTTTCATTTGTGACAACAGAAATACAGAGTGCTTTCAGAGTTGTTCTTTGTAATGCATGTTTTTACTACAAAAAGGGATCTATACTTTTTTATAACTTTTTTTTTTTAATAATATTAGTTCAGAAGGAACAAGGGATTGGGATATGTTCTGCACATCAACATTTTCTGCATCTGTGTACAGCTGTACCTCTGCTGCATTTAATATAGTTGCCTGTTTAGGGTCAGAGATCAGCAGCTGCAATATGGGAAGAGGCAATAAATAGAAATTATCTACATTTTCCTACACTAGTTTTACAGACCCTGTCCTTCATTTGCAGTCAGGTACCAAACTGCCTGGTCTGAGAGGAAATCTGATTTGTTGGCGTGTTGCTTTTCTGAAGACTCCCCATATATGTAGTTAGATTAAAATTTAATTCCTTAAAATGATGACTGATATTTCAGCTCTATATCCATAACATATTCACTTCTCCCATTATATCCCTATGTTTCATAAGGCAGAGTTTGCTAAATCAGCAGATTTGCTCTACAATGTTTATTGTAAAATTTCACTTTATTATAGCTGTATGCATTCTATATAATTCTATAGTTTATTATTAACTTGGTTCAAATTTTATTGGTTGTTGATTTTTCTTTGTTTATAATCCAAAGAATATTTTGCTAGATTTGCACATTTCTCCATTATAAATTTAAATAAACATTTTAAAAAAGAAAAGAAAAATAAATGAGTATCACTTCACAAATTAACAAATTGAAATAAAGTAAAAAAAAGGTAATTTGTAGGACTCCATCCTCATTGATGCTATCTGGATTTATTTCACTTTTGAGCAAGTTTTAGAATTAATAACTGCATTTTCTACATTTTTATGTTTAATTTTTAAGAAGGACATTGTCAACTACATTTTAAAATAGTTTCAAATGCTTTGAGCTTTAGTCTCTATTGTTTGTAGCACTCTCGTAGATGCTTGGAAATAAATTTTCTTTCCCTGCTGGTTTTGTCCTTTTTCATTTGATTATTTTTCCCTTCCCAGTGAAGATGCAATTATGGTAATTCTTTTTTTAAGTTAGTCTTGCTAATGTCAGCCAAGGCCAGTCCTGAAATGCTGGGAATTATCCTCACTCCGGACTGTCGGCAGCACTCGGATGAGCAGCGCGTTCTGGCACCCAACAGGACATTGCCTTGCCTTGAACTTCACTGCGGCGCTCACGGGAGCCTGGGCTCTTTAACCTGAGCTTGGTAAAACCCAGCCCAGCATGGCAGCTCTGGGTTAGTCCCGGCACACCCAAGAAGGCTATGGGCCATAGGTTACTGCAGCATTCCCAAAGATTCAAGCCACCTGGGAAGGGACTCACCCGCTGCAGTTGCTTTAGCGCAGTGGCTCTGCCTTCCCCAAGGACAGAGCCTCACACCCCTGGAAGACAACTGGAAGGTTAATCACAGCCTCAATGGGTCTGGAGAAAACCCTAACCACGAGGAGGGTCACCACAGCTGAGCCAGGTAAGGCGGGGGCGGTGGCAAGTGCAGGTGGTGCTTTGGCCAGTGTTCCCTCTTGCAAGTCCTGCCTGAGGATCACTTGAGGAGCTACAACGTCCCTCCAAACTCCATCAGTGACAGACAGTCTGACCTTTCCAGAGGGACTTCTTTGTGAGCCGAGCCCATTGCGAGCTCCAGCTGGCAGAACTGCTCAGCTCCTGGTCTAGCTGGGGGAGGCCGAGGTGCCGCTCCCTTCTGTGTGTCTGCAGTGCCTTGGAACACCGTTCCTCCTCCTGGCAAGAAGCAATTAGGGAAGCAAGTGCAGGGCTGGTTGCTAAGGGAGCTATCCCAACTTGCACTGATAGGGAAGGGGAGGGCTTGTTTGAGAATCCTCAGATTGCCTCTGCTGTGTTCCTGCCACAATGTAAAGCAGACTGAAACCATGTCCAGGGGTACGAGCTTGCAAGCTCACCACCAGCATTTCTGTGATCTTGGGCGAGATCCTGACCCAGAGACTGCTACAACTCAAATGAGAAAAGCTTTTTAAAGAGCTTGCACGTTCTGTTGGCTCCATGTTGTTGACTGACTGGCAAAATAAAATGCTGAAGTTTACCACATTGCTGCTGGTAAGCTCAGAGAGAAAGAAAAGAGTAGAAATTGAAATAAGCCTCACAAAGGGACAATTTTAGGGACTCAAAAGCGTGGAATTCTTCTATGTCTTCCCCGTCTAGCTACATTGTCAGAATTACTTTCGTAATGAAAGGGCCGGTAAGCAAAAATCCAGGTAGGACTTGTGCAAGTTTTCCTTTTGGCCTTTGATCTAAATACTGAGCTACTGTAACACAAATTGATTAATTGTGGCATCAGAATCACATTCTGTATCAAGGAGGGAAAAAGAAAAAAGAAAAAAAAAGAAAAATAAAAAAAGAAAAAAAAAAGAAAAAGAAAAAGAAAAAGAAAAAGAAAAAGAAAAAGAAAAA
>JANRMJ010149905.1:0-10281 GCA_025584955.1 Alethe diademata | reverse complement strand
TAGGTTAAGGAGTGGTGGTCTGAGTTTGTGTCTTAGCTTGTTGGGAAGATTCTATGTAAGATTATGTATTAGGAAGAGTTGGTGCTTTTTGCCATCACTTTTTTCTGCTTTTCCTGCCACTGCTTTTCTTTTTGCTTTTGTTCACTGTCAACTTCAACACCTGAGAAGAAGATAGGAGCTGCCGCAGCACCATCAGCCCCACTGCGACCTCTGGGAACAGCTTCTGCTTCTACTTGGGACTCTAAACTAAAACTTAGCATGGACTTTGATGTCTGTGCCTGTGCCTTTTGAGACTGATGTGCTTCTGCAATAAATAACCTTTCAGCAACTATTAGCTGCTTCGCTTATTTTAGAAGATAACCTGATGAAGTTGGTCCCTAGAGCACTGGAGGTCCTAACCTCACACTAGGTATTACTATTTTATCTTAACTTCCAGAGTTTGAAAAAGTGTTAGCTATGTGACAATCATACATCATACATTTATGTACAAAATTATTATAAAAATCAATTAGAATCAATTAAGAATATTAAGCAGAGCATAATATTGAATTAGGTATTATCTCAGGAAAGAAAAATTGTTACTATTATTTCAATTTGTGTATGTCTTGAATGGTTAGTATCCTTGTTTGTTGTATGAGGTACCACACTATTATATATATTATATATAAATATAAATATATAAACAATGACAACAATATTATAAGAACAGAGTATAACATTAAATTCAGAATTCCTGCTGATGCTGGGAACCATCCAATCAAGTAAATCAGATTCCCCACCCCACAAATCCAAAAGGCCTTATTATAATGGTGTAGACACACCCAGGGAAAGGGGGATGTCATGAGAAAGTGCCATTTAGTAAAAATTCTCCTACATAATAGTCTGATTGCCTCAGGGGGAGCAAAGATATAACAAAACTCACATATTATTCCAGTCAGTGAAATGTTATGGGTTATAGCTTAAATGTTTCTATGAAGGACTTCTGCCTGTTACAGTGAAACTGTATTACAAAAGCTACACAGAAGAATGAACCACCGCACCCTGAATGGAGCTCCTTACTGAGGCTCTGCACTGCAAGTTGACCTGAGATGAAATTCTCAGGTCTGGGTTGTGGAAGAAGAATATTTCCACAGGAGGATTAAGCCCAGCACCTTTGGGGTGGAGGCTATAGCCTAAGGCTCATCAGCTGCCAGACCCTGCACCAGAGCACTGCAGCATGATGCAAAATGATGCAACTGACCCAGAGCTGGCAAGAGACAATGTGAAACTTGCTCTCCCCAGGGGAGGCACCTGGGCATTCCCACCTGCCCAAATGTATATTTATCCATTGGATTCTATACTTTTTGGTGGGGGACCCTCACCACCAAGAAGACCAGGTGGAGGGAAGCAGTGAGACATTGGGACTCGCAGAGTGATGATGTGTTTTCTACTTAATCCATCTCTGTCACTCTCCCTTCCCCACTCCACCCCCCCACCTTTTTTCTATTTCTTTCTTTCTTTTTTTCCTCTTTCTTTCTCTTTGCTTCTTTTTGTGTAAAAAAAATTTTTTTTTGTATCAACATTTAACCTCGTTTGGTTTCAATCATGTTTTGGGGAATATTCTGAACCTCAGGATTTGTAATCCACAGACAGCTCACTTGCTCCTCTGTGGTTAAAGCAGATTGTAACAGAACCAAATACTTTCCTAAGCCCTTTATTTGTTTCCCAAACATGAAAGGTTCTCTTCTGTTCTGTCAGAACTCATGCCTTGCCTTCTTTGCCTACAGCCAGAGAAAACTCTCCAGCTGCCACCTCAGCTCCTCTGTCATCCCCTTCTTCTGCACAATCATGCTTTACACATCGCTTGTTATTACCTCATCCTCTTCCTTCTTTTGGCACAGTAACAGATCTGATTTCATAATCATATGAAATCCTGTGTTCAGGGAGGAACCTTTTCCATCTGCTGTGGCAAACTTAAAGAAAGCACAAACACCCCAAAACCTTGCTTGCAACAACATAAAATTTATATACATACTGAGAAGATATTAAAATTCAATAATCACTATTAATAAAACTTTAAGTTATTTAATATCTTAAAAATACTGATGAAGATTCCTAACACCATGTAGACAAACTTAAGTTAGAGTACCCAGCCATTCCTCTGAGACCTTTCTGGTTTTGGAAAATTAATTTTTGTTTTAGAAAAAACAACACTTCTTTTGCATAAATATTAAATAATGTTTCCTTTACAAGAAATGTGGTGGTAGTAAATAAAAGTGTTATTTCTATCCATTTTATTAAATAAATAAGCTCTATTATTTAGACTTGTCCACCAAAACAAGTTTAATGCTTATCAAGGATCAATGGTTAAATAAAATAATATTACGAACAGCTATTAATTTCTGAAGCAGGGTTTTCTTGCCGTAGTCACAGACTTCTGAGATTGCATAAACACAGAAGACTAAGTCATATACAAAGCTCACCTTTAACTTAGCAAGAGCCTTACTATGAGTTGCAAAAGAAGTGTAAGTTGGAAGTGTTTCAAGCCAGGTTGGACAGGGTTTGGAGCAACCTGATCTAGCTGGTGTCCCTGCCCATGGCAGTAGGCAGGTTGGATGACCTTTACAGTCCTTTCAAACCATTCTGGGATCTATACCACAGAAAATTTTCAATCAGCAATTGCCACCTTTTGCAGATGGCAACCCTCTCCTAAACGTTACACTAGAAATGTGGATGTTGTTGGAGTTGCCAGTGTGCTGATCAGAAGCAGAAGATGGTACTAGGAGCTAAAATGATAGATGGTCTTTGCAACCTTGGTTTAAACTCACAGAAGCTGGAAAAGGTCAGGGCCTGAGGATGTCCTCCTACTTCCTAGTCTTCCTAGTGGAGACTTCTACCACTTTCTATGCTAGGTTCCTATATATGGTTCCTGTATTGTGGAAAAATTTTAGTGTTTAGGTAGCTAGTGTTTTCCCTAAGAATTTAATTCCATTACCAGTATTAACACACTAAGACCAATTTCCAGTGTTACAACATAGGTTACCACAGTACTGCACTGGTGAAATTTAAAGAAGTGGGATCTGATCTGGTTCTTACAACATAACATAGCCAAGATGAGTACTTAAATTGTCAAATCCCACTTTAGACCTCCATCAGAGTCCCTTTTAAAGTGCTTATTTTTTTATTCTGCTTTTTAAAATTCACAAATTGGCAGATGAACCTCTTTTCTCCTTGGAAACTGAACCTACTAGATAGTAGTGGGATCAGTCATTTTTAATATCTGCTTTCCCCAGTTACACAGCAGTTCTTCCTGCATGATACATTGCTTCAGCATTTGAAACAGAAAACAATATCTGCCTTTATGATTACTGTTTTCAGATCTAATTTCAGTTTATCATTAAATCTGCTATGATTTATCTCCACTTGTTCACATTGCTCTTTCCTTATGTTCTTAAAACCCACAAGAATTAGTTTTGATTCTACCACATATAGTCTCAATTTTCAATTCCTTTTTTATTTTCTTTCTCCATCCAAGAGAGGAAAATGTGTAGGCGTGATGCTAGGATCTGACATTTGTGGTCACCCTAACAATGTTCTTCAGATTACACATTAAAACTGACTCCCCATTTTAGCTTGTATGACTTAGAGAAGTAGGCAAAATACCATTGTAAACGTCAAATGGCATTATCTCACCATTCAATTTTTATATCCCACTTTCCATAAAAATCTGATGAAGAACAAAGGTACCAGAGTAGCCTTTATAAAAAGAGATATATATTTTTTTCAAATGTGTTGGCAGTGTTTTGGTTCAATATTTTACTTATCAACATGACCTGTAAAACTGATAGTAATGTAAAAATTCTATTTTGAAACCTGTGATATCAAACTGAAATATTTTTCCAGGTGGCCGCAATCATGTATAAAACAATTATTATTTCACACTACCAAGATTCTTTCATGTAAATGTCAGATAGCAAAAAATAAAAACTTTAATACTTGTATGTGCTTGGCCATTATATGAATAAAATATAATTTCCTTTTACAAAATTCCACTGACAAAAGTAGAAGACTGTATCAATCCAACATAATCATTGCAAAAAAGTCCAGTATTCATTAAAGAGTATGTTGGATATCATCCAAGCCCATGGGATACAGATGCAACTATTAGAGCTAGTTATATATGCTTATTTTAAAATAATAAAAAGATGACAGCAAAATAGAGCCTTTCACTGCGAAGGACATGCTCAGTATCTCCACCATAACATGCAAAGTTTAGATTTTCTTTGTGCAAGAAATGTCTGAAGGATCTAAGGGAATGTGAAGTGAGCATGAGTAAAATCAATGTTCCTCCATGAATGCTTCTCTCCCAACCATTCAATTTTCACAAATAATACTATATAACCCACCAAACATCAGATTTGTTTAAAAACCTTTTGCAGTTCTTTGATGCTGTGCATAATGAATTTGCAGAATGTCAATGCAGTTATTCATGTCTGTGTTTTCAGGCTACTTGGAATGCAAAAGATCTACATAAATACATCCTCCAGCTGCACCTGATGTGAAAAAAGAAAAAAAAATATAAGGAAGATAAGAAACTTTGCTCTGATGATTTCTCATTAGAAGTTTTGCTTACTTAATGGTCCTGTCTCATAACCCTCCTGGTCTTACTGGTGATGTGGGATGCAGAACACTCACTTTGACTCAGCTGCATGTGCCCCATATTCTCATGGCGCTCCTTAGTGCTTTTTTGCTGACATGCCATTGCCTGCATGCTTCCATCCCAGAGCTTCCAGTGCTACTGAGCACCTCCCTCACAGTGTGACAAAAATGTTGAAGCAATACAAAGTACAAGAATTCACAGCATAGCAAGTCTGTGCTGAGTCACTAGGCTGAGCAAGGCAGAGCCAGCACCACACCTCATCCTTGCTGCTCTGGTGCCCTCTACTGAAGTAATCATCTCCTTGGCTTCCGAGTCCACCTGGGCAGGGACATGCGGCTTTGCCAAGTGCCATATGCTGCCACCTCTTTATCTTGACTTATTTCCATTTCTATTCTGTCTCAACAGAAAAGCAGAGTGTGGCCCTTCACTTTCCTTCCTACAGTGGTACATAGGCTTTGGTCTTTTTGAAATTTGTTCTTTTCCTTCATAAGATTTCTGCATCACATTTTACAACAGCCTTATATTGATCTTCGGAAGATTACATGTGATATGAGATGATAACACTATGAGAACTATATTTTTTAAGAATTCTTATGTGTGTGTGTATAAAAGAATTAATCACTCAAATTAGCAATGTAGTTTTTGTTACTTTCTGGAAGATTTCCTCATGTGCTGTAAGAATGGGGGAAAACAAGAGACAGATAAGGCAATACACTCAGCACAGCTTTTCTACAGTAAGTCAGTACTTTTGTTTAGCTGTACATAAACACCCTTACTCTTACTTGGCAGGGGTACCTAAATTGTAAAGGTTGTAAATACAGCTGCTCAGGTTCACATAACAAGCAAGATGAGTCTGTTCCAACCACTAGACCTTGTGCATCCTCCATGCAAGTGCATCCTTGTGCAACTCATGCAAGCTACAGTAATTACTTTAGGACTAAAGTGCTGTCTGAGTAATTTTTCCAATGGAGTTTACCAGGTAAACTCTTTACTACACATAAAAGGTGGGATTGTCTTATGTCTCTGTAGTCACAGCCTGTTTTTTTCCACTAAAAGATGATGATTTCTTGGAGTTATCCCTGCTTCATATGACCCATAAGGACACCAAGTTTGATACTGGCTTGGTTTTAGAATGCCTGATGAAAGACTTCTCCAGTGCATCTTCCAACAAATAGAACTTTCAATTCCCACAGGAAAATCAAGGATCAACCTTACCTAATCCTAACACATTAATAACTGCATAAAACAAGTTTAGGTGTTTTTATATTAGTGTGGCTTTCAAGCAGCAGCTGCTTGTTCAGAACTCAATCCTAGCAGTTTTTGAAGTATCTTATTGAGGTAATTGTAGAGGGACTTGTTTGACACTTCATCCTTTAATGGCTTTTCAGAAGAGAGCTGTAAAAAAAAGTCAATTTTATAATGTATACTCTATATATATATAAGGCTGCAGCTTATATTAATAAACAGTTCACAAAAGATTATTTTCAGTGACAACTTACCAAATTTGTTTAGGTGGGATGAGATTAATTTTTGGAGATCATAGTTGTATGGTAATTTTCCATAGTCTTTTACCAGATTCTACATATCATGTCTTCTTTGATAGGCACATTCTCACACACATAACACCCTACCTTTTTGACAAGAATTTCCTCTTTTAAATTTCTTTTCAGCATAGTGTTTTCAGTTTCCTTTCTCTCTTACTACTGTACTGGTAAAAAGCTATTACACATCATTCTAGCAGCTCAATTTCAGCAGGAAACACTGGAATTTGTGAATTGTAATGTACATTACAATTTGTTCCTGTTGCGTGTGTCCTTCTGGTTTTGGCAAATTTTCACCACGAGTGACATCATTAATCCTGCTCTTACTGCATTTGCTCAAGAAAAACTTTTTTGTATGTTTATTTTTTTTTAATTTGATATTTCAACTACTAATTCTATTTTTTAACTTGCTTAAGAAGAAGACAAGTTTTGCAAAAAAAATGTTATCTTTTATCGTTAATTTTTTCAAGCTTGCTTGAAGGCTTTAATAATCTGAAATGCCATATGATGCTGCCTACCCTTCTTTGAATCCAGCAAGTGACAGAGGCAGTATTTACAGAAAAACAGAAAGGAAAATCCCTAAAAGGAATCAGTAAGTTGAGTGAAAATTAGTAACTACTGCTGGAATTAGCTCTTATTACCAGGCAGAAAGAGATAGTGTTTGTGGCTTGGCTAGCTAATTTTTTTAATGTTATTTTTCTACACAAGCTACTGACGTAATTGCTAAATAAACAAAAGTGAAAGGATCAGAACATCCTGTGAGCACATATAGAGCTTACATTGTGTATACATTTTTAAGATATTAATTTAATTTTAGCAAGAATGTCATCAGTTCCTCAGAGATTAATAGGTATTTTTTACATGCTTATTGAGGTACATGGAAGGGTGTGGTATAGGCACAAATTTTGGCCTGTTAACAAACCTCAACTATGCTGAGAAGCACACTTTCTGTCCTTTTAGGGAAGTTTCTTATTCTAACACATAAGGCCACAGTGTCTCCAATTTGTTTGTCTCCAATGCTTTTGATGTTCCGGCGGCTTTGCTGGGCAGGTGAAATGAAAAATATAAGCCAGAAAATCAGTTATTAATCTTCCTTATGTAGTCCTCAGTCTTTGTATTTTGAGTACAGTTGGACTTCAGCAGTTTAATAACAGAAGGTTGTTCATGTGGCAATTTATCACTGTCTCTCCCAGGCAGCAATTTTTCTTACTGTTTCTATTAACACACTGTGCTCTGCAAAAAAAAAAAACAAAAAACAAACAACAAAAACCCCAACAACAATGGCAACAACAACAACAACCAAACCAACAAAAAGCAGTGTTCTCCATTTTTATACACAACCACCACCTTCTATCAGCTTTAGATGTTCTGCAGCTGTTTGCAGTTTACCGCATTGATAAGATTTTATACGTGCTTTCTGAGGGGAATGCAAGAAGCACCGGTTCTTGCGTCTGTAAGAAATGTACCTCAATGGAGCCAGGCTAATTTATATTAAACAATGATGTAGTCCTGCTTTCTTAAGCAGAAAGTTATTTTCCCTCATCCTGATGTTTCCACTGCTTGTCCTTTCAGGTTTGCACAAAATTAATTGTAACCAGATGATAAAGTACGTTTGAAATTCTCATTTTTCTGAGCCTTTCTACTTCTGTATGGACATGGAAGATCTCTAACGTAAGGAAATCAATGGCTCAGGGGGTCAGGATACTCCAACCCAAACACCCAACACAGCTGGGACCTCCACACTCAGCACACAAGTGTTCCTGTGCTGAGGGAATGGAGGATGGAGCTTATTTCCCTCACACCAGTCCCTTTGGAACACAGTGGTTTGCAAATCCAAAGCTCTTCTGTACCATCATAATGAGTACACACAAAGGGACTTCATTAGGAAAGGAGGAAAAAATACTCTGAAAATAATTCCTGCAGCCTCACGATAGAAATACAGTGCAAGAGTGTCTGAGAGTTATTCACCATTAAAGGAGAAGCTACGTTGCTCAGATTTGCAGACACTGCCTTGTGACACTATTGCCAATACCAGCCATCAGGACAAGCCCTTTTAAAGTCTATAGTAGCTGACTGATAACCTCTCTGAATAAACCTGTTGGTTTCAGTGCCGCTCTCAAATGGTCAAATGTGCTCACCCCAACAGAAGCACAAGAACTACTTCCCTTGCCACTGACCTCTTCAGAACAGCTGGTACGGGAGACTGAGCAGCAGAGGTGGCTTAGTTCCCATCAGGGAGCCAAGCCTGGCTGGTCAGAAAAGAAAACCTTTCCACTGTTTGACATAACACCTTGGCCTCGTTCGCAACATTATAATGCTGCAACTCTGTCCTTCACGACTTTTAGCTGTCTCTGCTTTCCACCACTCTCCCAAACCTTGATTGCCTGTTTTATGCAATTTAAAAAAATATCTCTGCTTTCCCTTCCATACTTAAGATACTTTTTAGAAAATTAATTCACAAAGGCATTACTTCTCTTTCAGTGAATTCCTCAAGGCATACACCCACCAGGATCTCTGCAGGAACTTAAAAGCTAATAATATCTTGGAAATGAAAGAGTAAAATATAAGGAATGTTTCTCCATTGCCTCTTCAGAGACTAGGGCTTGAAAGTCAAAGGTTCAAACTGCCCCTAACAAAAGCTTTACAAACTGCTGTGTTTTAGAAATGAGGCACCCTCTTTGAATGTGACTAAAATAACTTGTGGATGATGCAAAGGTTAGGAGGAGTTTTATTACAAGAACTTTCAGTTAAGTGAGTTAGAACATGGCTGTGCAAAAAAACTATTGAGGATCTTCCAAATACTTTAAGATGGATTCCATGCTCACCTCTCAGATTAGATTATCTCTTGACTGACAGATGTCATCACCATGTTTTTAAATCTCTATATTAAATACTTTAAATACCTTAATACTTTAAATACCTTAAATACTTTAAGGTGTTTAATAAGCACAACCAACACGGAGCTGGGCTTGCAAGGACTGTACGTTTTAGCCCGTGCAGTGTACTGGAGAGATGAACTACAGCAGGGTATGGACAGCTCTGTTCATTATGTCTGAACATGAGAATGCAAAGAAGGGTTAGACTTTAGGTCCTGGAAAGTTCCACACATTTCACAGCCTTTTGTGACTCCAGGCCTTATCCTTCTCAAATACTTCACACAGGCCTGGAAAAGCCAAGGCTACAGGCAAGTTTTGTTCTCATGGAGCAATAAATCCAAACAGACTCTAGAGGTTTCTATAAATTACCACAGAATTGCCTACAAGGCAATACAGAGGAAGAAAATTGTCCTTGTTGCTTAACTGAAGATACAGGAATTCACATTGATCTCTTCTCTTGCACTTTCTTCAGGAACACTGTGATTACACTGAAGTTACATTTGTTCACATCCTTTAAATCCAGACAAGCTCCCCTGACTTCTGTGAGGTTTATGTGGATTTACACAAATGTAAGTAAGGATGAGGTCTGGTCCTAATGTAGGACACATCTGCCAGCACAGATCATGCTGAGTTTATTGCCACATTAATTTTCTGTCTTTCTTTGTGATTCTTCTGAACATGATGCAAACTCAACAATTTTAAAATCTTAAAGGTGGTGTTATCCCTCTTTACTATGGCTGGTGAATCCAGCCAGAGCACAAGATGGTCTGGTACTCAACTAAAACACAATGGCTTAGAAAAATATCCACATAAAAAATAATGGCTAAAATTTTCACTCCGAAAGGTGATTTACTTTCTGTGAGGAGAAACTCTATTCGCATACTCTCAGCTGCTGGAAAATCAATCTCCTAAGCATTAGTTTGCATGACTACAACACACGGAGCAGTTTGCCACACTCTTCATACAGGCAAGATTACAAGGTTGTCATGTAGAGTTTTGTCTGAGTGATAAATTCTAAACTTGTTTGATGGCTGTGAATCTAAAAAAAAAATAAAATTCAGCCTTGAAATAAAAAAATTTGTTGTGATTGTGTGTGGCCATTATAGGCCCAGGAAGAATCTTAAAGGGTTTTTCCAGTCTAGGTTTCTCAGGCACAGCTAGGATTTTTCTCAAGCTAGAGCCTCTTTCTCTACTGTAAACATGAGAGAAAGAATCATAACAAAAG
>JANRMJ010149904.1:0-10286 GCA_025584955.1 Alethe diademata | reverse complement strand
TTTTTTAACCTGACCTTTGCCATTTCTTTTTCTGGTAACTTTTTCTAGATTTAAGCAAGTAGGGCTCAGGAAAGAGAGGCTGTCTTGCTACAAACACAAGAGGAAGCAAGGAAGGGTGTAAACTAATTTCTTGCAGATTAAGTGGCAAGTACTGATGAGTAAGTATTCTTATTCTATAAAGATTTTAGGAACATATTGAACCAGGAGCCTAAAAGTAGGTTTTGGGAGAAGCATCCCTGAAAATACTGGTGAGAGTTGGGGCTCTACCATCTGCAAGTGACCCTTCATCAACTGACTCCAACCAACACTGAAAAAACAAGGCATTTCACAAGATCTTCCTGCACTTTATGGTAGGGAATATTGCTAGTAAGAATATTGCTAATACAGGTAAGGCAATTTTATTAAATAAATTTTGATCAGAAGTTGCTTACAACTTGCACATTAGGAATCAGAAACAGTCTCATAAGTAAAACTATCAGCCAGTGTCATTGGTTTCTCTACCAACCTAATACTGCTGACAAATTAGGGTCATACTGATCAGCCTAAGTTTTGTTTTAATTAGGTCTGTGTAAGTAATAAGCTCTGGAACAGTGCCTATTATTTACATACATTTTAAGTTATAAATCATACAGATGGGTATTGAGTTGATTTTTTTCTTTATTTTTTTTTCCTTTTTTCTTTTTTCTTTTTTTTCTTTTTTCTTTTTTCTTTTTTCTTTTTTCTTTTTTCTTTTTTCTTTTTTTAAATTTTGGTGATATCAGAAATTATTTCTAGGAAGGTTCAAGAAGTCTTAAAGGTGCAGGAGCAGGCTCTCCCCTTGTACCAAAAGATGAGCCATGAGGCAGGAAGATCAGGCTGGCTAAACAGTAGGCTTTGGCTGGACCTCAGAAAAAAAAGAAGGGGCAGGAAACTCAGGAGGCCTGCTAGGATGTCATGAAGTTATGCAGGGAGAAAATCAAAGCCCAGACAGAACTTAACCTGACTACAGCTGCAAAAGACAATAAAATGTTCCTATAAATACATGAACAACAAATGGTGTGCTGAGCAGAATCTCCATCATTGATTGGGTGTAAGGGGAAACATAGCGACAAAGGATGAGGAAAAAGCTGAGGTATGTAATGCCTTCCTTACTTCAGTGTTTAAAAGACCAGTTGTTCTTAAGGTACCACCTCCCTCAGCTGTAACACAGGGGTGGGGAATAGATGTGGAATAAAGTCCCCATAATCCAGGAAGGAATGGTCAGTTATCTGCTACACCATTTAGATCTACACAAATCCATGGGTTTGGATCGGATCCACCCAAGGGTGCTGAGGGAAACAACTGATGGAAATGCTCACCAAGACTCTTGCCATCATTTTTGGGCAGTCTTGTCTAAACAAGGGTGTTCCAGTTGACTGGAAGTTGTGACTCCCATCTACAAGAAGGGCTGCAAGGAGGATCTAGGGAACTACAGGTGTATCAGCCCACCTTGGTGTTGGGGATGGATATAGAGCATCTTTAGTGCCACCACATGGCACATACAGGAAAAACAGGTTATCAGGCTGAGGCAGCATGGGTTTGTGAAAGGCAAACACCAACTTCCCCAGCCTGCTTCTTTGGCAAGGTGACCCACCTAGTGGATGAGGGAGAGAAGGATGCTTCAGTAAAGCTTCTGACACCATTTCCCACAGCATTCTTCTGGAGAGACAGGATGCTTCTGACTTGAACAGGTGCACTGTCTGGATGTCCAGGCCCAGAGAGTCATGGTGAATGGAGTTACATCCAGCTGGTGGCCATACATACATACACTGGCTGGTGCCCAATGACTTTGGGCTCTCCCAGAACTCAGTATTGAGGCCAGTCCTTTTTGATATCTTTATGGACAATCTGGACAAGGATATCAAGTTAACCCTCAGTCAGTTTGCAGTTAAGGCCAGTTTGAGTGGGAGTGTTGATCTCTTGGAGGGTAGGAAGGCATCCAGGCATGCAGGATCAATGGATCAAGGCCATTTGTAGGATGTTCAACAAGACCAGATACCAGGTCCTCTTCTTGCTTGGGTCACAACAGCCCCATGTGGCACTAAAGGCCGGGTGTAGAGTGGCTGGAAATTTGCCATTTGGAAAGGACCTAGGGATTCTGGTTGACAGTGGTGAAATGTGAACCAGCATGTGCCCAGGTGTCCAAGAAGGCCAACGGCATCCATGGCTTCCCTCGGAAAATGGCATGGCCAGCAGGTCTAGAAAAGTGATAGTCTCCCTGTAGTTAGCACTGGTAAGGCCATAACCAAAATCCTATGCTCATTTTTGGGCACCTCATGACAAGAAAGACAGTGAGACACTGGAGCATGTCCAGTGGAGGGCTGTGGAGGTAGCAAAGGGTCTGGAGCACAAGTCTGATGAGAAGCGGCTGAGGGAGCTGGGTTTTGTTTAGCACAAGGAGCAGGACAAGAGGAAACAGCTTCCAGAGTCCCCTGGGGAGTTTTTGATTTTATGTTAGGAAAAATTCCTTCACCATAAGAGTTGTCAAGCCTTGGAACTGGCTGCCAGGGAAGTGGTTGAGTGACCAGTCCTGGAGGTATTTAAAAGATGTACATACAGATGTGGCACTTAGGGACACTTAGGTTTAGTGGTGGACTTGGCAGTGAGGGGTTAATGGTTGGACTCAATGGTCTTAAAGGTCTTTTCCAATATAAACTATTCTATAAGTCTATGAATTAGTTTTTTACTAAAGGCCTTACACAGATTTTTGAAGGCCAAGTCCAGCAGCTCTATGCATATATCTCACAGCAAGATCAAAACCTTTAGAACCAAAATCCTGAGTGCTTCAGCAAAGGGGAAATGTTAATAGCATAAAACTTTTATAAAACCCGCAATACAGGTACCGTCTGTGAGTGCTGCAATACTCTAGGTTCATTAATATTGCACTTTTAAAAGAATTGCTTCTAGAAAAGAGAATTCTGGAACTCAGTCAAAGGATATTTTTGTTTTTAATAGTTATCTGAAAGTTAAGTTGTACATATATAAATCTCAGGTGAGTTTCATTAATTTCACATTTGCTTTTTGAATCTGTCCTGCACTGCACCACATCTCTTTAGCAGAGCTTTCCTGCCTTTTTCAGGGATGACACTGGTCTTTCTACCTGACAGCTACCTAAAAAGATTATATCACTTTAAATTTTTCCATAAAGTAATTATTTGATAACTGCAAAGCATTAAAAAAAATATAAAATTTCTTATCTTTGACTATTTTGAATCTCCAGGTATTGTAAAAATAACCTTTGGCTATTGTTCACTACTGTTTCCAGCCACAATTATTACAAGAAATTCAGCTTTTAGCCATCACTTCTGGGGGATACAAAGGAAATAATATGATAAGTTAGAGGAAAGCAAACCTCTTATGGAGAAGAATGTGTGCTGCCACAAACATATCAGAGCTGTCTGCTAATCTCATAGTACATGTAGCATGGGAAATAGAGCTTCCCTAAATTCACTAGTCCCTAACACTCCGGAGAAAGAAGACTTTCCATTAGCTGTCATTAGATTAGATTTTCTGTTGGAAATGGTCAAAAGTCTGTTGATGTTGGCAGAACTAAATTGACCTTTAATACCAATACAGACTTTAGAGTGCATTGCCCTTCTAGTTTCCTGCCTCATACATAATTCACACTGTGGTGTGTAAACTGACCATCATGATTTTACATCTACATTAACAAGTATATATTTGTTTATCTGGCATATTTTTCTAAGGAAAAGAGACTTGTGTACTTACATAAGTATTTATGCAAGTACTTACATACTTGTTGGCTAACCTTTAGGTGTTAGTGCCTTTAGAATAATTTTTTAATAGTTTGGACAATATTGACATAATTCAAATAAGAGAAGAGTTTTCCAAGATAATTACTTCTTGCAAATGGTGTGCCAAGCTAGGGAAGAGCAAGGAGTCTGTCATAGTCCATTCCATTTAAGGTATCCAGCTGCACCTAACATCAGCATGCACAGAAATCTGGACTAAGTACAATTCGCATTATGTCTTTCACAGTAGGGTGTATTTAGTGAAATACAGAAAAAATTTCCAAAATTTTCTGAAATAGAAAAGTCTGTGTGGGTTTTTTTTTGTTGTTTTTTTTTCAAATATACAGTGTAAGGCTACACCTATTTGAATTTTATCATGGCCCCTCAACCAACCATAAGTGTCAAAATTGTTCACATATTTTTTGATCGAAGGAGAATATTGAAACTTAAAGAACCAGAAAGACAATATTTCTTCCATAACACAAGGAATAAATTATCTGGCAGCATTAGCTAGTCCTACAGCTAGTCACATTTACTGAAATAATATATTTTATCTTCCATTTTCATCAGGTAACTTTGATTTTTCTTGTATCTGTTTGGTTTCTAGCAAGTTCTGAAAAGTTTAGAGGAAGATGTTCTGAAAAAAGTGCGAGGAGGTTAAATGAGTCTGAAAAAATGTCCTTTTTGCTTCAGAGTTTCATAGAAGGAAACACGATGTGAATTTTTCCATGCTGCATTACTTTCAAGGTGCCACCTTTAAGCACTTTTTCAGAAGACCATGTTTTGCAGAATTTGAAGGCTTTGAAGGCTTCATAATAAACACACACAGCTTTACTGGTATTTGATTTTGAAATTTTAGTAATTGTATACAGTTCTCTTTTTGAAAACTTGAATCTTATATTATCTAGGGTATATATATAGAGAGACTTCTCTGCAGTAAGGAATGAAGAGATTATCATAAATAACTAGAAATTTTCATCTAAGTATTTGCTATGATGTCCTTAGTGTATTACTGTTCTTGTAATTTTTATTACTGTTCTTATAATTTTGAATACAAAATGAACATCAAATTTGTCACAGATGGTCACCAAGGGACTACTTAAATTGGACAGCATGGGAATGTCTTTTCTTATCTCAAACCCAATCCTTTATAACAACACATACATGAGCATACGAAGTCATCATATGAGATGCATCTCGAGCCTGGGTATTTCATAAATATTAATTTGCATCAGATAAAAAGGGAAAAGCATATGATAAAGTTTAGGAAGTTTCTTGACATTTTGAAAGCAGAACATCTACACTAAAGCTGAAAAAAAATGTTACAAAGGACATTATAATTGCCAAAATTTGAAGTTTAAAGTGAACTTGATTTCATCTCTGTCCCTTTCTTCATACTTTGGCAGCATGTTATTCCCACTGCACAAATTCCATAGTTAACTTTCTGTAGTTCATGGCTATATAACTTCATTTATTATATCCATGAACTACTTCTGAATTTGGGCAATATGGGTGAGTACATACTTGAGAGTGTAAATGCCACTTGGGCTTTTAAAATAGGATTTAAGAGAAAGTTATATGGCTTAAACTAAGAAGTAAGTTCAGAAGGCTTGAGCGTGATGGGCTTTATCATACTGGAGATGACTGGATTTATATAATTCACTCCCTTTGATCTGAGACTTACTTAAAAGCCTAATTACGAGACTCTGCAGAAGAGCATGGGCAGCTTGGTGCCTGGTTTCTTCCTAATTTCCAACACCATTCAGAAGGAATGTGACTTAGCTGTCATGCTGGTTATGCCTAAGGCATGTGGGTACCAGTGTGCTCTGTACAGAGAAAGCTGTACTGACCAAAGACATTTCCATTGCAATGAAGAGGCAAAGGAGGCAGAGTTTTCTGTCAAGAGTACTCTTTACAGGAGGGAAATCTGGCTCTATTACCTAAAGTCCAGAGTGGAATCAAACCTAATTCTGTATTTACTAGGACAATATCTTAATCTTGAAACTGTACCATATGGTAGTCAATTTTAAAAGTCATTGCCTGAGAGATAATAGTATCATAATGTCTTCTAGGTTGGAAAAGACCTTTTGAGACCACCTATGTCCAATCATAATCCAATACTGTCAAGTCTGCCACTAAACTGTGTCCCTGAGCACCACATCCTCACATTTTTAAATACCTGTGAGAATGGTGACTCAACATTTCCTTGATTAGTCATCATACTTGCACTGTTTGCTTGGATTTTACATATCTAAATTCATAATTGTTCATCTCACTAAATGACAGTTTCATTGGAAATTATGCTTCTAATTTACCTTATCACTTAATAAATTCTCACTTGGATCTTATTGGGCCCTTTCTTACCAAAACAACTTTGCAACTCTGGCATCTATTTATACAAGAGGTAGTTTCCTTATATGAAACTTATATGAGATTTAGGTTCATGTTGTGACAAAACAAAAAAAGATAACATTATATTAAAGAGTTTTAAATCTGTTTTTCACATTCTCAGTAAATTGAGGCTAGGAAGACTAATTTACAAGAGTGATGTATCCAAAATGCAGTAGAAGATTCCTGGAACTCAGAAGTAGAAGCCACTCACTCTTTTATTTACCACTCCTTGTAGGTGCTCATGCTTTCTGCTGTCAATGGCTTATTATGATCTTATTGACTTGTGAATGTCTGATAGAAGAGGCCAACCTCATTGAGTACTAGAGGAAGCAATTTGAAAAACAGTGCCCATTAAAATCAATCATTCATAAAATATTAATGATACCAAAAATCTAAATACAAATCCAGTAGGCTTTTAATAATTAAGCTAGAGAAAAACATTTATTCATGTGCTACTGACAAAGAAAACTTTTAAGTGTTTTTGATGGCATTTTAAAATATTGATAGTATTACAGATTCAGATGGTATATTTGAGGTGCCTTACATAAATAGAACAGTTTAATAGCTTCAGGTTCTTTTGTTGCTGATAACCTAATGGTATGCATTCTCTTAATATGGGGAGATATTGAACATAGAAAGAACAAGTTCTACTGTCCGTGAGATAAACATCTAAAGAGACAAACATCTATATTCTGCACTTCTTCAGTTTTCCAAATGGCTCCATCAGTGCCCCAAAACGATGTCTGCTGTCATGGTCTTTGAACCATAAGAACTGTTTCCATTCAGAAATGCAAAAACGCAGAAAGTACTGAAAATAACATCTCACATTCCACCACTGAACTCAGAGGCAACAAAAAGCATCTGAGCTCTACAAACACTTCTGTCTCTTGTTGATTATACTCTGGGAAGCACAGCCACAGACTTGATTTGACTAAAGAATTGGTGAAACTTTTGTTTGTAAGTTATTTAAGGCTAAAGCAGGGAGAGGAAAAAAAGGGGTGAAGAGAGTAAGTTATTTAGTGATACTTTTTGCAGACAGTTCATTAGAATTCCCCTAGGAATTGGGTAGCAAAGGTTCATGTGCTTTTACTGTACTAATTAGAGCATAGCAGAGCTAGATCTTTTTGAGATATATTATTATTATTAAAATTGATTGATTTGGAATGGATTCTTGATTTTTGAGAAAGATTCCCAGTCCTCACAATGTATCGGTCTGGAAATTCAGAATTTTCTAGAAATTAATGAAATTCAGTGGATGAAAAAACACTTCCAAGCCTGTAATAAATATTTCTGGGGTGGAAAGAAATCACTGTATTCTTCTGAAATACCTATTCTGTCTAAGAGAATTCTATCCCTCTGTATTGTTTTTTTCAGTCATGTTAGTGTCCAGTATCCAGTAAAAGAAAAGACTGGTCTGCTTCTATTTTACAAAGAAAAAAACTAATACTTTTTTATTGCAATATTTCTTTATCAGAATGAATCAGACATCTCAGGTTGGATAAGGTCATGATAAGCATGCTCTTTATGGGTTTTAAATATGTAAATATGGTTTGAATATCTAGTTATTTTCTAAATCCTGTTAAAAACTTTACACTTATTATTTTTGTGCAATAACATTGAATGGTCTTTGCTATTAAGGTTTCAAGGACATATTGTCAAAAGCAATCAGCAACTCAGCAACTCCTGGTTTGATACCAATGTGAGAAGACAGATCGTCCAAAACGTTAATTTCCATTTAAACATATAAATGAACCAGAGAGATATTCTGAGATATTAAACTCTCAGCATGTCCCACTGAGAAGAATGGATCTGTTGAATGCATGCTCTTGAGAACTGCTTCATCTAGATGCCTAAACAGGAGCTGAATTCTTTTGACAGTTCTACAGTAATAAGAAAGACATTGACCTATTATAAAGGAGACACATTAATAGTAAAATTATCATATTACAATGTTAGCTTACTTCACTCATAATTACTTCTATCATGCTTTTTTGAAAATAAGTTATAAAATATGTATTAAATTTAAAACTGTGGGTTTAGATTTCCCAAAAGTATTTTTTCTACCTACAGTGAATTTCATCTACAGTGGCCCACTCTGTAGTCATTGTGATGGGATTTCTAAGGATAACTGCAACAGATTGAGTTATAAACCCAGGAATACAAAAGTATTTCCTTCTTCCTAAGAGTGCACCTTTTGGGATCACTAAATATGTATATACAATTCCTTACTGAATTTCTGAGGGTTGAATACACCTTTGACTTGCCTAATCTTAACTTAATGTATTTGTAGAGACAAATGATCCTAGTCTAACAGGTTGTATATTACTCTTAGAAACATTTCTCTGAGTCACTACTGTCCTGGACATACTTATTGGGAGTTTGCTTGAGGCAAGATCACAGTGGCCTAGGATCCTTTTTCCCTTTAACACTAGGAGTGGCATTTCCTATACATGAGCAGAGATATTATATGTATGTGACTGACAGCAAAACAGCCATGAGAGTTTTCCTCTTTCTGAGTGGAGGGAGCAGAAGAACCTCAAAAAGTTTTATATGTCTGAATAAGAATGCCAGTTTTCTGCTGTTTTCCCCATCTTGCATTTTGAGAATACTGAAAAACCCTAATTGTCAGAGAGAACCTCTTTCACTTCAATTACTCACTAAAATCTGCCTTGAGGAATGGAATTTAGAATTTGTCTTGAGCACCTGCATTTGAAACAACTTGCACCAAGAAACATAAGTTACTTATATTCATATAATATAAATATATTTGTATTTATATAAATATAATATATATATATATTTTATTATGCATTTTCTTTGATTTTCTCACATTACACCTATCCTCCCATATCATGAAAGCGTCACTAATTATCATTAATTGGATTTGTCCCTGGACTGACTGCAAAGACAGACAAGTACAGTCAGCAATTCCCATTTACTCCAAGCACTCTTAACTGAGCTCAAAGAAAAAAAGCTGACGTTCCCAATGCAGTGTTCTACTTACCAAGGTCATCACTTACTTAGGTTTTTCAAGCATAAATCTCTACGGGTGAAAATGCATATTTTAGAATACAGAGAACTACTCAAACCTTTTTAGGAAATTAGACAGGAACCATTATGACAAATAAAATGATTATGAAAGCCAGGTTGAAGATATGCATTTTTTAATGAAGAGTAAAAAATTTAAAAAGAGAAATATAGTCGATTAGGAAAGTCTCAATTTGTGCAGGAATTTAAAATAATTCCATGCAGCCTGAGACTTTGTAGAAAATCTTCCCAGTCTTCCCAGCTCTTTATCAGACAAAGGAAGAAAACAGTGGAGAAAATTAGACTGTACATTTCACAGCTGCATAAGTTTACATGGAATATTTCTTTGTTTTTTCTTTGACATTTTTCATGCTGCTCACATCACTATCTGTACCATGAACACCTATATAAAATCTAGACAACTGAATAAAAAGTAATGATTAATATAAAAGGTTCTTAAAATTCTTTATTTTCCTACTTTTTCTATTTTATTTTTGCCCCATATTTAAGATTTTTCTCAGACACTGGTGGACTAGAAATCTGAAAAAAGTTACCTAGACCTACTTGTCTCTGGTAGATACTTGTGTCTAAGATCACACTTAACTGCTTTTAGAAATACCACTAACCATTTTCCTATGGAAGTGCCTGTCAGTCTCTCTCATTTGTAGAATTTGACTAGGTCCCTTCTCACAAACCCAAATGCAGTCCGTGGTGTTTGTATCCCTCTCATAGACTTGTCTACATAAGTAAACGCCACATTTATTGCAATGAATATCTGGACAGTCCCATGGAACCTACTTTTCAGGGGTTTATTCTTATGTTTTGTTGTTTTTGTTTTGTTATGTTTTGTTTTTTGTTGTTCTTATTTACTTATTATTATTTGCAACCTCATGATAAGTTTATAGAAGGCTCTGCATAAAGACAGGACTAAACCAACCAAAACAAGCAGCTTTTTAGAGAACAATACTCGAGAAAAGGTGTTTTGAAAACCTGGACAGATATCTGAAATGTGATAGCTTGGCAAATTACAATTTCTTCCAGGTTGTCACGGTGTGACTGGGGTTTGCCAATTTTAATATATTTAGTTTCTTTTAGGGA
>JANRMJ010149903.1:0-10286 GCA_025584955.1 Alethe diademata | reverse complement strand
AAAGCAAAAAGGACTCCTCTGTCTCCTTTTTGGACATAAACTCTGGTGTTTGTGGATTAATTTTCCTGACACTTACAACCATCTTCCCACACTTCTGTATCACTCTGGGTCGAACATGAACCATGTCAAATGTAGTTCATGAGTGCTGTCACCTTGAAGAAGAGCTTGTCCCTGCTCACTCTTAGCTCAGCACTATGGCTCAAAGCACTGCCAGGTACCAGCCAGCTCACCAGTGAAACAAATTCTTTCCAATTCAATCACCTCAGAAAACAACTTTGTGGTTTCAGAATGTCACATTTCTCTCTGACCTTCGCTTTACATAAAGTTTACCAAAAGGGTTTGATGTGATTTCCTTTTGCATGAAATTGAATTTTTCGGCTGACCAAAGTTTATGTGTCTCTCTTTTGTTAAAAGAGCCACTAGAAGAAGATTATTTTTAGTGAAACTGAAAAGACCATTTGTCTGATTTGTGGATCAGCTGCCCAGTCAAGAACTGGTGATTTATTTAGGCCTGGGCTCTCACTGCCACCAGTGCAGGGAACACAGTGAGCAGCCACGGACACAGCAGTTAACCCCTCTATTGTGTGTTTAACCATCTGTAAAATTGATATGATCCTACTTACCTGCCTGACAAGGCTGGACAGAGGCTTAATTTTTAATCAAGCTCTGGTAAAACCCTTGCAGCTCATGGTATAAAAGATGCACCAAGAAGCAAAATAGTTTTATTAGGGTATTTATTAATGCTTGTATAGCTTATATTATGTTCCAAGAGTGATACACAGTGAATTATACCAATGCTCTAGAAATAATATTAAAAAGAAAAGAAAGTATCAAGAAGCAGAAGAGATGTACTGGGATGGAGAACAGACTTTGTGACAGTCTAGAGTTCCTTCGTCCCTATTAATTATACATGTGGAGCAACTTGTTAATGCATTTCTAAAGACAAGTTGACACAGGCTCAGCCCTCTCTCCTGGCCACAGGCTTTTGAATAAATTTAACCCCAGGAGCAGAAGAACTGGACAATGAAGTTGAAGGCATTTCTATAACAACCAAAGTGGAGCAGTGGTGACACAACAGATTTCCTGGCTCTGAGAGAGGCAGTAATGATACACCTGATGGGAGCTGGGTATGAATAATTTCTGTTCAGGGCCCTGGCGTTACATTTCAGGCTGATTGTCCATGGAATATGACCAGGTATTATTCTCCATGTTATTTCTCTACCCCCGATGCCCTACAACACTTCCAAAAATAGTGATAAAAATACTAGATTTTACTAATAAAGTCCTTAAGTCCTTCAGAAGTAATGCTAATGGTAAAATATAACTGCTTATATTTAACAGCCAATGGAAATGGAAACCAACAATTAATTCTATTTCAACAGATTGCCTAATATATGCTACAGTATTCAAATCTTCCCCAATATTTTTAAGCAAATTTCACACTCTGTGTGCTTTTCAGGCACAACCACTCCTTCCCCCTGAAATTACCTGTAATTACCTGTAATTACTGCTCATTTCTGCAGAAGTGGAGGGGCAGTGTCTGACATGCAGCTCTGCTCTGGGAAGTGACTGCAACTGTAGTTTTAGGAGATTTCCTTATCACAGAACCATGGAATGATTTGGGCTGGGAGGGACCTAAAAGCTCACCCCAGCCCACCCCTGCCATGGGCAGGGACACCTTCCACTGCCCCAGGATGCTCCAAGCCCTGTCCAACCTGGCCTTGGGCACTGCCAGGGTTGGGGAAATGGGGATTTGTCAGTCTGTAAATAAATAAGGTAGTAATAATAATAATAATAACAATAATAATAATGTTTGTAAATAATAAGGTACACCTCAATGTGCTATGCAGCTATTCCAGGAGATGCAATCATTAGCTCACAAGATCTTTATTGTCTCTTTTTTTAGAGGCCCTTAGGAAATTGGAACTTTCCAGATAAAGGCCTGGAGAGATTTAAATTAAACAAAAAGTGTCACTCATTACTGGACGAGACATCCCACTGTCAAAAACATGACATTAATTTGATTATTTTAAATTGCTGATTCAGTCACAGGGAAGTCCCCTCAGCACACTGGTGTCTCAGACAATTTAAAAAATCAGTTTGTAAAACAACCAAAAGACTTAAGCAAACACTTTCTAAAGCAATGACACATTCTGAGTGTGCAGCAGGAGACATCCTGAGGAATGTGCTGAGCACCTGCTGCCTGGAAAATGCTGAAATTGAAGGTACCCAAATAAATTCAGTATGTTCAAAGATACTAAATCTTAAATTTAGCATTATCTCTTGATCTGAAGGCCAGATTTCATGTACAATATGAGAAAAGTGTTTGAAAACATGACCAGGGACATGATACCATTACCAATATAATGGCTTTGGGTTGTGTTGGTTTAGTAAATCCTTTTTCCTTCTTCCTTTCCCTCCCCATGCTGTGCAGAAATATCTTGAATTACTATGAGATTTAAGCTTTATTCACCAAGATAGATCCTCTTCAGGCCCAATGCATCCAATCCAGAGTCCAAGCAATCCTGCAGCTTTAAGCTGGTAGTTTATGCTTACAGCTAGAGTTTATGGAATGACCAGACTAATATTTTTCAGTCTTTAATCAATATAAATTGGCTTCTGGACAATATTTAAGATCAATCACACCAGTAAGGGGCACATGTCACTGTAAAAATTCACTCATGTTTCTATCATCAAGTTGCTTTGGTCAATCCAAGACACAAGACATTTCTTCTTTTTCCCTGATTCACTGGCACAGCCATAGAAATGACTGAAAGGTTTGCTGAACGTGTGACTTTACAGGAGAAATTCTGAGAAGAGCACAGCTTCAGCTGTGTGAGTACAGGTGAGAACCCCTTTTAAAAATGCTACCTATTGCTTCTTTAAACCAAGGTCTGTTTGGGAATTCCAAATCTCTGATACTTTTAACAGAAAAAGCTTAAGAAACTACTTACAAAAACATCTGTGAAGCAGCAAAGAAATGATGGAAATCTATTTTTGAAACCTGAATAATCAGTCAAGATCTGCTAATAACCTGTGGGCAGTGTTAAAAAAGGTCTGTCTTGTGGTGCTAGAAATCAGTGGTCACCACATTCTGTAGAATGAGACACAACAGGAGCAGATTTTCAGAGATCTCAGGCAAACTGGAAAAAAAATGCAACTACTTTAGCTACCAACAATGCTGATATTTAAGAAGGTACCCACAGCACAGACAGGAGCTCTCTGCTCCCCTCTGCAGCCAGAGACTGTGCTGGACTTTAAGGAGTTAATGTTCTCTTCCCCTTGCCTTTTTCCCCTCTTCTTCTCCCCCTGGCTGCCTCCAGCCCTGGCTCTCATCTGAAGGGCACAGGCACCAGTGAGGTTCACATGATACCACTGACAGCAGCATGATAAGCCTATTTCTGACAGTGTGGCAAATTACTATTATGAAATCCCAGCACATTTGATTGCAGAGTGACTTTCAGAGGGGATCACGCTCAGCAAGGTTATGAAGGGCTCAGTGTTTACTGCAGCAATGCTGACTTACTGGAAAATAATGTCAAGAGCTCTTTAAATAAAAAAATTTGGGAGATTCCCAATTCAGAAAGCACTGGCTGAGTATATCCAACCAGGCATTATGCTTCTCTAAAATGAAAGGGAAAAAAGGATTAGTGGGAATTCTTAGGTTGGTTTTTTTCCTAGTTGGTGAATGACTCAGTGAAATGTTTGCTAGGGGCTCACTCGAAAGGGATCATGAACCTGAGGTTGTCCTTCCCCTCCAGCATTTCTCTCTCCAGGTGCTCTGTCTCTCCTCATTCCAGCCAAAGGTCAGGATCTCTGTGCAGTGCCCAGGTTAAAAGGACAACAAGATTCAAACAAAAAATCAAAAGACAAAAGCAGAAGTGGGAGGAGATATAGGCAGACTCTGGGCTCAGAAAGTCTGGATTTTGTAGTAAAAGAAGCATTCCTGCAAAACACAAAACACCACTGACCTACCTGCTGAATTATCATCAGCACCCAGGGGGGTGTTACAACACAGAGATAAACTGTCCCTGCCCCAAAACCCTTCCTTTTAAACTGGCTTGTGGGGTGACTCAAGCAGCAAAATCAAAAAGAATGGGCAAAAAGGCATAAAAGAAGGAATTTTATCATACCTGTGGACAGCAAGGCATTTTCACAGTGAAATAAGTCTTATTCCATTATCTGCTAAATAAATACGGTTATTACTTTGTTTTTCTAGACTTTGATAATAAAATTATGATAACACAGATAAAGCTCTAATTGGTTTTCTTGGTTTTATTAATTATAATCCCAGCAGCTGCTTTGCTCAGGAAAACACTGTTGCCCTGGTAAAATTAGGTGTGTGGCAAATTCAGGTTTCCCTCTTTCTCCTCTTCCCTTTTCCTCCCTAATTGAGGAGCAACTTCAATATTGGCTGAAAAACTTCTGCTTGCTGTGAGTGTGGGTACAAAATTGAAAAGCCCTTCAAGTTTAGGCAGAAGGTCTTTGGTTTGTATGGGGTTTTTGAACAGCAAAGAATTAAAAAAAAACCCCAAAGACCTGCAGTTTCCTCAACTTAGCACATTTTTAAGTCAGGGCAGAACATGTCAATCAATAGATCAATATAAAAAATATTCCCTTTCCTAATTATCTAAATTTTCTTGGCCAAGGAGAGCATTCACATGATCTTTATTTTGGGATGTTCACACACAATACAGTCCCATCTGCTGGCTGGAATGTGACTGTTCAGTCTCCTTTGGGTCCTTTTCCCAGAGGAGTCAGGGAACTGATCCTTGAGCTTATTAAGTGCAGGCCTGCAGGTTTTTTTGTACTCTGCCTCCCCTGTGATAGGAATATATTTGGGTGAGGATGAAAACAGCTGCCACAAGTAGGAGGCCAGAGCCTGTCACAGTTTAATCTGCCTGACCAAATGTCTGGGGGTGGATGTGGAGCATCCACAGCTGTCTTTCTATAAAGGCTATTTTGTCAAGGCATGTGCTTCTGGAATTGGTTTTCCAGGTGGCACAAATGTTCAAACACAGATTTTGCACTTTGCTGTAAGGCCCAAGGGTGATTGTCTCTGAAATCAAACCCCTGATGGCAAAAGCTTTGTTGTAACCCTAAGGGGACAGGTATGTGTGCACCCTAAATGGATAGTTACTGCCTTTCCCTAGCTGTGAAAGGGGAAGAAAGGACGAATTTGAGATCTTTTTGCATCTCTAGCAGATTTGGATAAATGTGACTTCACTGGGGTGAGGATGCCACCTGTGAGCTTTGGAGGGAGAGGTGCTGGTGCTGAAGTGGGAAATGCTGCTGTGCTGGGTGGGAGCTGGCAGGGTGGGCACTGCTCCTGTTACAGCACCCAGACATGAGGCTGTGAGAGCTGTCAGCCAGCCTGCAGCACAGAAACCCTCTGATTGCAGCTGCTGAACCTGTGGCCCGTGCTGCAAAATCCACCAAAAGGGCTGAGCACCGTGCTCCGCAGCAGGGAATCAACCCTTTGCTTTGGGAATTGAAGATTTGCAAGGAGTTTTGTAAAAAACTCCTTAAAAGTCTCTATGTCCCCAATGCTGAGCTCATATCAGTGACCTGTCTGTAGAGCCACCCATTGCTGCCACCAAACACTTTTAGGGATACTTAAATACACGTGGGGATACTTAAATACAAGGTGTTTGGTAAAATATCTTGTGATTATTTACAGGAAGGAGGAGAAGAGGTCACAGGGAGCATCCAGCTTTACACCAGGAGCTTCTTCCTCTGAAACCAAAGGAAAAACACGGGGTGGTGCCACACAGAGATCTGCCACCAAAATCTACTGATGGCAGGTCTTGGTTTGGAGGTTGGGATGGGAGAATTGGGCAGAGTGGGATTTAATCCACAGAGAAAAAGTGAGGTGATGGGGGACTCTGCTCCCCAAAACTTTGAAGCACAAGGGGAGAAGTGAACACAAAAAAAGACTTCTTGGGAATCATCATGGTCTAAGAGTAGAATTATTTTTATCTGCAGGAGTTCCAGTTCTAAGAACAGTGTGGGAACAGCCTGACCATAAGTTTTACAGTCAGTTGAAAGATTTCTACTGTTTTCAATTTACTTTGGACCATATTGTATGCAATTCATCTCGTGATGTAGAATTCTTGATTTTCCCCTGGAAATAACCCTGCTGTGTTATGCATTTTATGATGCCATTTCCAGCAGAGTATAAAGACAATGGCAAATGCTGGTTTCAGAGGAAATCTTTGCTCAGGTATTTCAGCTTAGTCATCCCCTGGCTGATCCCACAGTAAATCTGCATGTCAATATTTATCTTATATAGGCCATCTGCTGTACTCCTGACACAGGAATTCCAAAGGATATGGCAAAATAAAGATATAATTTCTGCAGAATTCTAAAAAAAGACAATCATTATCAACAGTGAGTCTCCTTAAAATAGGCCTGGAAGTTTGCTATGACTCAATGTGTTTTAAGGAAAGAAAAATGTTATTTTAACGATGAAGCCAGCAAATTCTATCCTTTAGATTCCACAGCAGTAATCTCTGTAAAACCCATGATTTAAAAGCTGCTATTTCTCACCCTCTGAAGCTAAGCACACTTCTTTATTCCAACAAATCTGAATAAAATTAGAGCACTCTGCATAAATTCTCCCTGCCCCTTCGCCTGCTGTCTTAGCTTGAGGCAGAAGCAGATGCCTGTGATTTCTAAGACTGTCAAACCAGCACCATAAGCCAAAGTTACGTTCACCTTAAAAAACCACGGAATTTATTCCAGCTTGGTAACAAGCTGGTCCATTATTCCAGGTTTTTGGTGCCAGTGTTCTGCTTTTTAAAGGCCATCTGAAACCTCACAGGCATTTTTGACATTTTCCCATTAACAGGGTTGATATTTGGGGGATTGAGACTGCTTTGTGTTCAGATTTAAACTTTTAATACCTTAGATCTGTCACTGGTTCACTGGAAGATGCTATTTTTATTTTCGTCATGATTAGTGCTTTAAAAAAAAAAAAAAAAGGAAAAGGAAAAAAAATAACACATTGCTCATTTAATATTAATTGGAACATATTTTTCCCTGTAGCAGTTTGCTGATCATGAATTTCAATGCCACAGAGCTGGCGTTGCAAATAGTGGCTATAAATAGAAAACAAGCTTTTTCTGTGACATGCCCAGCCAGAGCAAAGGCTCATTAATCAGGGACCAGGTAGAGCCCAAGAGCCCAGGCTGACTCTGCTCATGGAAACACAGGCTGACAGAGCTGTCTGAACAATCAACCACAGCACTTTGCTCTGTGCACAGGGAGAAAGTTTAGCCAAGTGTTTAAAATATGGAAATAAGAGTGAAAATGCCTGTGCTGTTTCTCCTGCTGACTGGCTGCGGGCACATCTCCTCCCTGCAATTTACTCACTGACAAAGGGACACCTCCCACATGAAAACAGCATTGCTCAGATAGAGCAGAAACAGTAAAAAAAATTACACCTTGGAGTGTGAAAGTGTGTAAATCACATGCCACAACTAAACAGTTGATGTTGAAACCTAGCAGGCCATTTTGGGCTGGCTGCATCCTTGGGTTGTCTCCCATGTATCCTGTAGTGAGGACATACAGTATTCTGTACAGAATATTCTGGCATTGAGTATAGCCAGAAAAAAAATGATTGCTGGAGGACAGTGAGTCCTCCTGCCCCCTTCTCTCAGCCACAGCAGTGAACATTGGGGTGCTACACAGAGACCTGCCACCAAAATCTAATCAGGACAGCTCCTGGTTTCCAGGTTGAGATTGGCTAATTGGCCAGGGTGTGATTGGATCTGTAAAGAAAAGGGCTGCTTTGTGCTGGTAGCATAAAACCAAGCCCAGCTTATTTTCACCCTACTTTGACCTCATTCCTACTCTTAATAGAAATAAGAATAGTAACAATGGCACCTTTCACCCCCAGGGATTTCAGGACACTGGGAATGCTGCAACCTTTGAGCAGAGACATGGCAGGGTTTGAAGGAATATGTGGAAATTCCTTCTCCTTGAGAGGGGGACTCATTTCCCTGACATCAGTGGGGGCTCTGGCCCACTGGGACCTTTGCAGAGCCTGAGCTGAGCCTCGGTGGCCAGTGATGGTCAGGGGGTCATGGGCAGGGCCAGGGGCAGATCCCAGCAGCACTGTCAGCCCAGGGGCCAGGAGCACCAAAGCAGATCCAATTCTGCCACCTGCTGCTCCTGCAGAGCCTGTATGGCCACTGCACCCAGCCCTGGTCTGCCCTACCCTGGCTGGGATTTCACTGAGGTTGTGTCACCAGAGGGGTTGTTGTGTTTAAGTCTAAAAATCACCCGAGGGACTCAGTGAAGAGCTTTGCTTTCAATATTTATATTGACAGCAGGAATGCCAACGGCATGTTGTGGTAAAGGTGATGAAAACATCCACACCTGCCCTACAAAATCAAACCCTGGGGTTGGGCTAAGTACATATTTTAAGGGAAAATTATGAATAATACAAAGGATGGGGGCTGGACTGTTCAGTGAGAGCACTGATGTAACCAGAGCTTATGACTGACATAACTAAAGGTGCTTTCAAAGCTCAGGCATTTGAGGGAACAGAAGAAAAATGCAGGTTTTGTTTGTACAAACCAGTGGGGGTTCCCAGCATCACTCTAGACATCTCCAAGTGAGAAGATTAAATTAGAAAGCTGACTCTGTGGGCAGTTATCAGCAGCCAGCATGTGCAAAGCCATGGCTTCTGTATCACTGTAGGAACTCAAAATTGCTTTACTTTTAACCCTGAAAATCCAAGATTTTCTCCTTATGTGCTGCTAGGCTGAGGCACTCATGCAGCTGAGGCAGTGCCTGGCCCTCAAGATGCTTCTCCATGAGCACTTTCCTGTTGGTTGTGAGTGCTCCCCACCATGAGAGGAGCTGGGAGCACAAGGCTCTCACCTTCCATGGCAGCAGAACCTGCCAGTGCTGATACCAAGGATATTCAGGTTGCCACAGGAGATTGGAGTTGTTTGGGACTTGAAGGAGACTGTGGCTCGTTCCTACATGAACCCTGAGCTTCCTCTCAGGCCAACCACTGTCAAGGACAAGGCTCCTATCAGGTCAATAATCACTTTATAAATACTGCTAACTAAATTTAGTGTCAAATCTGCTGTGAAAATTTACAGCCTGTAATATTTACCTGACAGGCATCCAGACCCTCCTGTTCAAATACACAGTTCCTTAAATTAGACAGAAAATGTGTCATGAGACAGCAGCCTAAATTACATATTTACAGCACTGGAGCAGGTAAGTACATATTTACACAGCCAGCCTTGGGTTCTTATTTTAAAGAAGTTGACTAGCTTATTCAGGGTGTTTTAAAAGTGCTGATGGAATATTGAAGAGCTGGGAACTCTCTGGGCCAGGGGCTCTCTGTGTGTTTACAGCAAATTCTGCTCAATGAGCCCAGCTTCCACTCAAAAACTGGGAGCAACATTTCTGGGATCTATTTCTTGGATTCAGTCCTCGGGGGTTCTTGCAATTGAAAGAATAAGAGTATGTGACCAAAAAAGAGCAACTCCCTCTAAAATTACTGTGGTCAGACATTTTTCCCTTCTTAACAAACATTATTGCTCCCAAACAACTACTTTTGTATTTGTGTGACAATTTCCTTATGGGTCATTGTTCAATAGAACTGGGGTCCTTCTCTACCCAGACCCAATGTCCCCATCACTGCAACTACAAAATTATGTCATTTATCCCCCATCAGGGGGGGTATAAATCTTCTCTGCACCAACCAGTTTAAGAGTTATATCACAGTTACATATAAAAAAATGTAATTCCATTCTGCAGCACTTCTTCAGTATTCCAAACTTATTCTTTTGAAAAGTAAATTTTCCTCAAACAGCCTTTTGAACTTGCCTAAGTGTTAAATCATAAGAAAGCAAGAAAAAAAGAAAGAACTGAGAGAATGTCTTTATCAGAGTCTGCTCATAGCACAAACCAGGCTCAGGATGTGCTGGTACAATTTTGTTGCTTTCAGCTGCTCTTGGAGATAAGTGGTTCCTTCGAAATATGACTATGGTGTATAAATTAGTAAGATGTTTCTGCAAAGAACGTGTCACTATGGGGAAGTTTATCCATTCTTTTTTCAGGTGAATAAGCAGGGCCTTACTCTGTTTAATGGTTAACTTGGTCTTACTGTGTCCCTCTCCAGAACTGGGTGATGCAGCTTCTGCTTCAGGTGTTTTGGGTTGCAGTACAGGATGTGGCCAGAAATGTGAATTCTGTCCCCATCTGCTGAAGCTGGGTGGGGCAGTGACCCTGATCTCCGTGGCACACATTATCTGCTAATG
>JANRMJ010149902.1:0-10311 GCA_025584955.1 Alethe diademata | reverse complement strand
CTCAGAGGGGCTTCCTTTGGGGAATTTTCCCCTAATTTGTCCCAAACTAGGACAACTCCTCACACTATTCCTCCAGCATGTGGTCCCTCCCGTGGGAGAGAGTCTTCTACAAACTTTTCCAGCATAAGCCCTTGCCACAAGCTGCAGTTCTTCACAAACTGCTTCAGCATGGGTTCCCTCTGTGGGGTGCAGTTCTTCAGGAACAGGCTTCTCCAATGTGGTTCCCCCACAGGGTCACAAGTCCTGCCAGGAGCTTGCTACCATGTGAGCTCCTCTTTCTATGGGTTTACAGGTCTTGCCAGGAGCCTCTGAGGGTCACAGCCTCCTTTGGACATATCCATCTGCTCCATTGTTGACCTCCAAGACCTCAGTCTTCATGACGGGCTGCAGGGGATTGTCTGCTCTGAGACCTGGAGCGCCTCCTCCCCTTCCTTCTTCACTGGTGCTGTGTCTGCAGAATTGTCTCCCTCACATATTCTGACTCCTCTATGGGGCTGCAAGGACTTTTGTGCAAGCTTGTTTTTGTTGTGATGTTTGTTCCCCCATTCCCCCTCCTCCTTAAGCACAGAAGTTCTAATACTGCTGTCACTGATGGACTCAGCCTAGGCCAGTGGTCAGTGTTTCTTGGAGCTGGCTGGTATTGGCTCTGTTGGACACAGGGCAGGCTTCTAGAAGCTTATCACAGAAGTCACCCCTTTAGCCCCCCTTTTTTTCCAGTAAGAGAGATGAACTGATAATTTAATCAAAAAGTAAACAATAGGTTTGAACTGGACTTGATTTAGTGTTACTGAAGGTGTGTTTAATAAGGTTGCAAAGGCCGTGTGATACTGCAGATTTTGGCTTTGGATGAGAATACTTCTACTAGAAATACCAATTTAATCAAGAAAGAAGTAAAAAATTATTAGAAGAATAGAAAATGGAAGCTCAGGATAAAGTGATAACAGAACATTCTAATCTACTGTAAAAAACTCTTTCTGAATTTCTGTACAATAGATTGTTAATCTAAAGGATTTGTAAAAAAACACCCCTTTGCATATGGTCATTTAGTTTTCAGCCTCACCATTTTATAGAATAAATATTTCTACACTAATCTGATAACTGTATCAATCTAGAAAATGATGGGCAACCACTTAGATTCAGGAATTTTTTAGTTTTGCTGCACATAGGTGTAAGAAAGGATCACAGCTATCTATAACATAACACATAAATCTAACTCAGGTGAAAAGGGCCAGAAAAGAAATCGGAATGGATTTATATTTTCTCCCAGTGGAGTAGATACTGTGGCAGAATCAACAGTCATTTGCACACAATTGTAGAGGATTTGCAGGCAAGATATTCAGCTTAGAATGTGAGAAAGCAAGAGATGAAGGTTTATGAGCTAGTCAGTTGCAGTGAATGAGAATCTACACAAAATAATCTGGTTTGTGATTGTTTCTTTGTTTTTTCTTTATGTACAACTTTTGTTTATTTTTTGACCACAGGAATTAAGTATTACAGAGGTTAATTCAGGTGAATTAAGCTTGTATTATTTAATAATATTTAACAGGATGTAGGGAGGGTGTTAGGTATGCATTAGTTTAGGAACCTATTCCAAGAATATAAACCACCACAGAAAAATTATAAAAAGAAAAATTATTTTACACACTGAATCTGTTTTTCACTAATCAAGCTCCTTTGTACTAATATTTACCTCCCCATTATTGAAAGTAAATGCATGTTTTCATGCATACATATTTATCAATATGCCAGTTAAGAAATTAGAGGTAATTTGGATGTGAATGTTTAGAAGACTGACAAATCAGACCCATTCAAACTTAATTGAATTAATTCCTAAGCAACACACTTTCAGTTTCATAGTTAATGCTTCTATTGAACATCCTCACTACTGGTAGAAAAAAAAGTATTACACTTCAGGAATCATATGCTATTTTAGATGCCATAACAAAACACCCCACAGCTCATGCCATTTATTGAGCATTTTTGACTGCATTCCTTGGTGGGTCTTAGTCTCCAGTCAAGATGGTTGTGTGTGTCAACTCTCTGATGAGAAAAATCAGAACTGAAGCAGCATTGTATTTTCTGTTTTTCTTCTTAATGATTGGTGGGTTTTTGCCATTTTCTCATTTCCTAATTATTGTCTGTCTTGATACTCCTTTTTTTCCTTTGTTTTGCTGGGAATATTTTTGGCTGGTCAGTCATTCACTTTATGCATTAGACAGGACACCTATCCTATTATACGAATCTAACTTATACTATTATATGAATCTATGATAAGTACATTTTAAAATTTAAAAAAATAATCCTGTAATTAAAATTTGCTAAATGCAATTTTGCTAAGTTTGAAATAGATTATAAAAATGTGCATATATGTGTATACATATATGTATCTATATGTTTTTCATTATGTTAATTATCTTAATCTATACATGCATTCCACCTGCCATGACTTGACCCTTACCAGTAGACTAATGTTCTACTGGAGACTTTATCTTTTATTCCAATATATTTCAGAAGTGCTTCTTTTATCTGCTTTAGCAGGAAATGGAATGGTTTTCCAGATACTGTCTTTGACTGTAGTTTTTCTTTCTACTTTGAAGCTGAGAGAGAAAGACTGAATACCTCTAAGTTGATAAAGGCAACTAGGATCAAAGACTAGAAATGGACATCTAAGAACTTCTTTATATTTTTGATCAATACAGTTGCTACTACAGATAATACTTCTCCCAAATGTTACAAAAGAACAGTGAAAAAAGTTTAATCTATGGTTTTTATTTTAGAGAAACCTCTGTCCTGTATGTAGGCTTGAGGCAATTCAAAAAATTGTCCAAGTATGTATTCTGCAACTTTGTGACTTTTTAATTGAAAAAGTAAATAATAGTAGTACACAAAATTATGAATAAATTGAACATTTTTCACAAGCAAATGAAAAGCATTAAGATCATATTTCCAGCATGCAAAATCCCACTCTTCTCAGACTAAGGGTGAACAGAGAGTTTTCAGACAAATTTTATAGAATTGGTGGAGTTGTTTACAAGCAGTGCATCTCAAACTCAGAGCATCAGTCCTTCTTATCTATTACTAGGAAGAGTTTTAAAAATAAGGTTTTACGATAAGAATTCATGTCAGCAAGTCTGATTTTAAATACTTTTCTATCTTACTTCTATTTTCCACTTTTAAAAGAAGTCCATGAGATATTTTGATTTGCAAATGTAAGTGTTCCACAGATAAATTGTTGACCTCTGTTCACTGTGCTCTTATGTCACACATTGTTACCCATCACACACCACAATCTGCCCTTTATATGAACCAAAGTCATGTATTATAATGAGCCCAGAGCTACCTATGGAGAAGTGCAGGAACAAAAAAAAACTGATTTCAGCAATCTTTCTTTAAAGAGGAAGACAATTTCTGTGTTTGCAATGAATTATTTTCATCTATTTATTTGCATGTATTTCTAAGACTTTACTGTAATAGTAGATAAAACTTTAGAAAATAATGTTGTCATTCACTGTAACATTTGGTCAGTCCATGTATCAGAAGATACACAAATTTGGAATATTAGGTACACTATGTAAAAACATTCCATCCTTTAGGCTGGAAAGATAGGTGAAGTTTCTTTTATCCGTTATCTGTCAACATTGAACTTAATGTCACAGTAATCAATTTAAAGCGTGCTATTTGGAGGTCTAATACTATAACTCAACTAGAAAATGCAAAAGCATGACAAAGACTTTCATGAATTTCTAGACTTATTTGAATTTTGTATGTTTTCAAGAGATTTGCAAGAGAAAATCGAAAATCAAAAAATCAAGAGATTTTTTGGGGGGAGGTGTGAGGGGGAAAGAAATCATTAATAGATACATGCCAACTCAGAGAATCAAACTATTCAAATGCTCAAATTTGTCCTTTCTGAAATTTTCAAATGGTATTATTACAAGAATTATTACAATTATTTTTGGAAGGTTTGCGTTCTCTTCAATGAACTTTTGAAACATTTGTCTACAACCTTCCTGTTCATTTGACTTTTTTTGAGCTTTCCTAAAGCTGTTTTTTTCCCCCAGGCTTTTCACTAATTTTTTTCCTTTTGATAGTTGAGTCACATCACTGCTTTGTGACCGTGGTTTCTTTGTGAAATTCTATAAATTTCGGGTCGAGCAAAAGGGATCTGTGCTCCCAAATTAATTAGGCACCAGTTTGGTAGGCATCAAAGAATTTGGGCATAAGACTAAAATCTGCTCTGTCAATACCTTTCTGTAACTTTTTTGGGGGAAAGCAGATCTCTAAAAGGGTGCTATCTGTGTTTAGACCTTAGAAAAACACAAACACATCTACATGTATATATATGTCCATGTATGTGTGTGTAAACAAATGCATATGCTAGGAAGTGGATAACATAGAAGGAGTTATTTGGCTTCCAGCTATGATGAATATTACAAGCCATTAAAAGCTTTACTATATTCATGTCTCAAGACACTTCTTTTCTTTGTAACATGTACTGAAAAGTCTTGCCAAAGATTTTAACATAAAATATTATTCTTACTGTCATTTTACTTAATTTCTACCTTAATGGATCGAGACCTAATTGTTTCCAAGATTTTTTGTGAGCATTCAGCCTTTCTGCAGCATGTCTTGTGTCTGAATGACACCTTTAAATATGAAGATTCAAAGACTTAACAAGATATGGTCATGTCAGAGACAGCTGCCCCTATGTGGCATATTAGATACTTATTTCTTTCAATTATGTCCTAAAAATGGAAGAAAACAAGATTTTCCTCTCATTTCATTGTTATTTAGCAAATGTGTCTGTTTATATCATATAATTATATCAGTGCATGTGATAAACTTTTTATTATCATTGAGGTTTTCTGTTAGTCAGAACAACACGTGATTCGAATATTTCTATAAAAAAGAATTTAGTTTGATTTCTTTTAGGCACAGAAAATGTTGATCCAACTATGTTCAAACTAATTGCCTGCTCTGTGTTTGGACCTGCTAGATTGGAGGAGTGAGAGGGGAGTAAAGATGAAAGTAGCTGCCCCATTTTCAGAGACAGATTTGAGAACCTTTCTCCTGTACTGGCAATCTGATGTGTTTTTTAATTATTATTTTCAGGGAACAAACTATTGATTTCTGGAAGTGATGAGTAAGTGGCTGTTCCATGTATGCAGATCAGCACAAGAGCAGTGGGTCCAAGCAGCAATTGATTTTCGTATCAACAGTGAATCTAATGCATCCGACATGAATTAGACTTGAAGAACAACCACTTTCAGGGAAAAGCCTGACATGTACATCTCTCACTCAGGCAACTGCCTCAAAGAGCTGCTGAGGTAGACATCAATATGCAGACAGAATCAGAATTTAAGATTTATCCATGTCTGCAGAGCTTCCTTATACAGATGCTAGGGTACGAATATATTTATACAGTCATAAACATCCATAAAAGTTTAGAAAAAGAGTTTATAGGTCAACTAAATTATTAGAAATGTAGTGTAGAAAGTGTTGTAATTACACTGTTTTACTGTGGAAGCAAACAATACTTGCATCTAATGGGAAGCACCACTTGAAAATAGATAAAGGTGAGTAGGATTTTGGCAAAAGAATGGTTGGCCTCTTTGAGGAGAATACACATAAAGTTATTAAGAAGTTGTCTTAAGTGGTTTCATCCTGTAAAGGATAAAAGCAAGAGAAAGTGAGGCTCCTGTAAATTGAGGGTTTATAGATGTACTTTTGAGACTTTAACCACAGTAAGTTATCAATCCTTGTTATGAAAATGATCTTTACTATATGAATCGTTTTAGCACTGACACAACATAAATAAATATAGTACAAAAATATTTATGACAATTTTAAATTTTAAAGCCAAAGCAAAATCTTTGCTAATAGGCAGAGTGGATACTATCTGTAAATACATCAAGAATATTTTTCTGGAATCAGCACTGAATGAGCATTACGCAAAAAACTATGTTCATAAATCTCTTTTTTACCCTTTGATTCTGAAAGACTTGCTTCTGCATTTAAAAAAAGTATAGCTTATGTTTATACATCATCCTTTGAAGATGAAGTCTTCTCTTGCAGCCATGTAGCTGGAAGTGAACATGATGCAGTGAAAGCTGCAAAATATTTTCACTATAATGAGCTATTTCTCTTGTTCTTTGTTTACCTCTGCTGAAATTTGGAACTCTAAGCTGTTTTTAATGCTAATTTCCTTATAAAATCTCCTGATTTATCCCACATCAATTCTTGTTCTGCCTTCCCAGTCCAGGGGAAATAGAGGGAAATTATATAGAACGAGAAACTCTGTGAACTCATGAAGCACTAGGACATTAATGCCATCTAGCTATTTACTTCACTGGCAAATCTGTGACCTGAAATAAATGTATTAAATAAACACATTATAAGATCCCTTTTTCAGTGTGTAGTCCTTTGCACGCAAAGGAAAGCTTCCATTAGGAATTAATGCCTTATTTGAAATGTGCTCTTTGAACACAAGAAGGAAAAAAGAGCAGATGGTAGTGGCTATGGCACCAGTATTCAGTTGCACCAATTAGTTATGTGCAACATTTAATTTTTTTAAAATAATCTATAAAAAATTAAAATCATAAGCCAAACTCAGCTGCTTTTATGTAAGTATTGCAGTGGAAGGAGCACAGGTGAAGATGTCAGAATTCTTGGCATAGGCAAACCTAGTTCTGGCAAGTCATTCCACGTATCTTTGTTGTGAGACACTGAAATGGTGAATTGCTTAAACGTTGGTAAAATCATGGACTTTTGCCCACTATAGCAAACTGCAAAGAAGCAGCTGTTCATCTGTGATCACTGAAGTCCACCCCTCCCCAAACAGGCCAACTAACGGGAATTTGGACAGTGACAGGAACTTGAGATAAAGCAGGTACTATTGTCCAGTCATCCCAGGTCTGGGGAGAAGAATGTATCGACAGGTGATCCTGGAAGAGAAATTGGAATGCTGATGGCCTAAATATTCAGGGGACAAGCTCCTGATGTGTAAAGAAACTGCTCAGGTGCAGAGGGTGAGCACAGCCCCACCTTAGGCTACAGCTGGTGTTGACTGAGATAAGGAAAGAGGCAAATCTTGTGAAGCTGGTACTGCCTTTTTGTCCTTACACAGGTGAACTCCGCTGCGGTAACTCTCCTGCTGGGACATACTGGGACATTGACAGGTAGCTGACAATATTCTTCTCTGCTGACAGATCACAGTGGGCCATAATAGACTCAACTGCATAGACCTAATAGGCAGCTGTAAGGACTTAGACCACCAGGGACTCCTAAAAGTATCCTGTGCCTCACAGCATTACATCATCCAGAGTAAAACTCCCCGCCTCAGGGGGTTACTGGGTGCTTCCCCTGAACCTGAGTGTACATAATTCATGAAATTGTTGAATTTTCTACTACTGATGGATCAAGATTGTCACTTTGGCTTATGAAAGTTGAAATTGCTACAACCAAGACTTGCCACTGAATCCTAGGGATGGTAACTATATGTCTTGGAATGTTTATCTTTTCCTTATCTTTTCCTTATGTGTTTTCCAAACTGTTATTCTTATATTACTCTATTTCTAGATTACTATAAAAAATAAACCCCAAAATGACTATGTATCTGTTTTCCTTTGCAACCAATTCTAAAATAAACATATATATATATATATATACATATACATATACATATACATACATATATATATTTACAAACATTTGATCATTTGGTGTTGCTTCACTTTAATCCACCCCAAGGGATCCATTAAGATGATGTTGAGTTATCCTCACCTTCTGGGAGTGGTTATAACAAGGGTCTGCTTGGGAAAAAAATGCAAACCATCAGAAAATGGGTGATATCAAGGAACATTGATTGAAATACAATTTCTGGCTAAAGCTTGAGCTTATGAATTATTGACTTTCCTGCTGTAACTTAACAAAGGGTTAACACACAATTTCCTGCCTACCTATACCACTCCAGGTGGGGATGCCATCCCCAAATCATTTCAGCTTTAATAATCTTTCTGAGTAGCAGGACATTCTGTTCAGGCCCCACAAGTTGGCAAGAAGATTTTCCATTATTTCAGAGGTTGGCTTCAGGATTATGCTAGGATGCTCCCTCATCAAACCACATTCTCCAGAGCCTTCTCAGTCCTTGGTAGCTTTCCAAGGAAAGGACATGTCCTCCCTCACTTTTCATGTACCTCTTCAAGAAGTGTGAACACATATAAATACCTCAAAGTATAAATATATTTGAGTATAAATACTCAAAGCCTTATCATGGTGATAAGCCAGAGATACAAAACATTTCTGCAACAGTTCAGATTGAATTTAATTTTTAATATACTTGTGGTGTTACTGCTGCAGGACTTAATCCTAGGTGTGCAGGTTTATGAAGAGAAAATCTGGCTACTTAGACATATTCATGTCACAGATCTATAGACTTTTACTTTATGCCTATCATATAAACTTTCCATTATTTCCCTCCATGTTCATTGGTATGCATTTCCATTTTGCTTTCTTTGACCGAATAGTGAACTCAAAATAAATCCATCATGGAAAAAACCATATGAAATTTGCACTGTGAAAGTTCTGGTTATAAAAATAGGAGTGATGATAGTAACACAAGAAAGATCATAACTATCATGTAAATATTACAAGGTTGTTCTGAATCAGAAAAAAAATACCTTAATATTGTGATAATTTCTCACTTGCTTGGTTTTTTATATATATAATGATTATAGCTTTTTCTCCTTACTATTAAAAGTGATGTTAAATATTGACAATGGACTATATCCAAAGGCAAGAAAGTAAAGAGCAGCATCTGATAAATGCAACCTTCAGGTGAGATCCACAGAGACTAATTCAACATTCTCATTGAGTAATGCTCCAAGAAAGGCAGGGCTAGACCTCTGTGCTCCCCACACAATCATTTAGAAGCATCTGTCGCTTCCGAAGTGCAGTCCAAAAAGATGAATATACTGTGAAAGGGCTGACCTAGCATTAATCAATAGGAAAGGTCAAGTGCAGGGCTATCTATATCAATACTGTTGAATGCAATTTTGGAACTTAAAGGCTGGCTTCTTTGAAAGTTTATGCCACTTTCAGGATGAATATGCTCATCCCCTTGGAACATACTGCTGAAGTAATTCTCTGTAAGTGCATATATTGAGTAGGATTATAAGGTTTCCAGGAGATATCACTTCTGTAGTACTCAAATGTCATTTAATGAAGACTAGTTATAGGCTTGTCTCCTTTTAAAAGGAACCAAACTATTTTTCTAGAGGGTTCCCTAAATAATGGGTTATCAAGTAACCATTGAGAGTTCATTTATCATGGAAACAGAAGAGAAATATCCAGGCTGAGGCTGAAATCTGTTTAAAAAAAACCAAGAAAGGACAAACCTAAGTTCTGTTCCCAAGTTTCTTTCTTGATTTTTAGTTTTTTATTTGGTCAGGGTTTTTTTTTTTTGGAAAAAAAGAGACTGTAAGAACAAGGAGAAATGCTGGTATAAATCACTTTGGGTTGAAAAGGTCAAGAGACAAGACCTCCCCATTTTCTGGGTGATGACTGTAATTCCCAGACTAACACCAAAGTCAGCTTTTCTTTGTCAGGCTTTTTCTTGTCCCCCATTATGTTGTTGAACACACCTGAAGGTCTGCTTCATGGTAGGCTTAGTACTGCTGGTTTAGGGAGATCTCAGAGTTTCTGCACACAGCCAGGGAGACTGAATAAGGTGAAAACAATACAAGTTTTACCACTGTAATGTGGATTATTGCCTTGGATTCAGTGTCCAAAAATTTTACTATCTTCCAAGTCAGGCAAATAGTAATGTCCCAGACATGTCTCCCTTAAATTCCAGAGATCTAAAAAGTGAGATAAGTTGTTTGAATGGTGACATCAGAGAGTTGTGCTTCTATTCATAGAAGCCTAGACAGGCTTGAAATGGACCAACAGGAATTCCATGAAATTCAACAAAAGGAAAAGTCTTGTACCTGTGAAGCAATATCCATACGCACCAATAGACACACTACATTACCCATAAAGCAGATTGGGGTCCTGGTGGACAACAAGGTGACCTTCAGCCAGAAGTGCCGCATGAGGAAAAGAAGGCTGACAGTCTCCTAGGCTGCTGCCAGCAATCAAGGATAGTCATCCTTCTTGTCTGCTCAGCCCTGATGAAATGCATCCAGAGTGCTATGCCATTTCTGGACTTCCCAGCACCAGAAAGATAGGGCCTTCTATGGAGATCACCCAGTGGAGTGCCTGTTGAGGGTTGGGTCTTTTTGTTCCTTCACTGTGTGAGTTTAAGGAATTTTT
>JANRMJ010149901.1:0-10317 GCA_025584955.1 Alethe diademata | reverse complement strand
GTTTTCTTCCTGAGACTAGTTTAGAGGAAGCTCGTGTTTCAGTTAAATTTTACATTAATAGATCTTGTGAATATGATTTAATAATCTTTAGAATTACTTTGCATATATATTTAGAAAGCCTTTCTTGAAAGAATTTGAGTATAACCTAAAATGGATACACAGTCTTATGCTCATTAGAGGACTTCTTGTGAATACGGTTTATAAGCAATAGAACACATAAAAAGACCTGTAGCAGTCCAACTTTCACTTCATCAGCATGTAGGATATTAAATCTGTTACTTGTTTAATTTTCTGTATTTTATAAATATAGATTCTATATTTATTAAAACATATTTCCTTGTCATATCAGAAGTGAAACAAAATTTTCTCATAGGTGGAAATGTAGATGTATGTTTCTTTTATGCACAAGTGTCAGTATTAAATCTACAGTACAAGAATTCACAGTTTTATTTGGTTGTAGGCTACACTTTCCATTAAAATACATAAGCAACTCTAATAATGAATAACTCACAAGTCATACATCAATCTTAGAGAAATGCATACAAATAACATAAGTTATGGAAAAAAAATGTTTTAGATAAAGAAACCAAAATTCCTTTAAACTTAAAAGGTATAACATGGCATAAATGAAATGAAATATGGAGAGTTATGACATCCTAATGAAAATTTGGATCATTTGAATACCCTTCAAAAGGACTTAAAAGAAACAAAAGGAGCAGCAAAACATGCACATAAATGGAAACGGGATTTGATTGGTGTCATTGGGAGCAATTAGCAGAGGTTTGCCTTAGGATGCAGGAGGGTTTTGGCAAGAAGTGCTGATGGAGGCTGGGGGAAAACAGACAGGCCTGCCCAGCTGATCCCCTGGTTGCATAAAGATGAGGCAAGAACATGTAAAAGGATTTGGACAGGCGGCAGACCTGGAGAGAAGGGTCTGCAAGGGCCTGCTAAAGAAAGTTCCAATTGCCGTTGGGAAAGTGGGCAAAGGAAAGAAAGCTCCTGTCCAAGAGGGCATCTCCCTTCTTTTGGGACAGCCCAACCCAAACCCGTCCATGCTTCTAGGCCTATCTTGTGTCCCATTTTTCGGGACTGAGAGTGGGCAAACCACCTGCCCATCAAGAGCCACCCCTGAGTTTTAGGCTTGGCCTCCAGAGCCAGAGGCAACCTCCCTCCACATGCATGAGCACCGTGAACACAGCCTATGTGCTGCCCAAGGAGGTTGGCTAGGCACTCTCCAGCAAACAAGGCCACAGTACAACCCCGTCTGATGGACGCATCCCACCAGTCCTCTGAAGAGATGCGACATCCTAATGCACACTAGGACCCTTTGGACAGCCTTGGTACTCATAACGCGGAAAAGACTTTATAACTCATGAGAAATAAGAGTTATAAAGTAGATATGCATTTATTTAGTGCTGAGGTTCACGGGGATAATTCCTTCCAAAGCATGCACACTGAAACTTCAAACTACTACTCTATTTATTCCGTAAAAGCCTAGGATTGTACAATACTCCTAATACATATTTATGTCCTAGCCCCACCTAGTCTCGCCAACATTTGCTTTGTATTAAAATGAACCAAAGGTTCTCTTGCACTTGCGCTTCCTCAGTCTAGGGGTTGTTGCGGATCTCTGATGAAGGCTTCTAAACTCTTCATCGCATTTGAACTTTTTAACTTTGTCTCTGGAGCATGTGTCTTAGCCCTCCGAACACATTCTGGGCTTTGAGATTAGTTCTTGCTGGTTTAGGGTTTTGAATTTATCACTTATCAATGGTAGCCTTGCACTCCTCACCCTGTTTGCAAGTTCTGGCTCCGTTTATCACAAACTAGTTTGCCTCTCCTCCCAATTTTGCAAGCATAGTAAATGTCAGGCATTCCTCTTGGTCAGGCATTGTCTTGGTTTTTGATGAACTATTCCTTACTTCTCAATTCCTTGTCTCAATTTGGGCTTAAGGCATGCAAAGGATCAGTGTGTATGGATTACGGCCAAAAGTTCTGTGGCTTTCTCCTGAGCTGGGGGGGCCTTGGGGAGAGGTTGCCTGGTAGCAAGGTACAGGCCTGCCCACCTTGTGTTTCCTCTGCAGGTGCTGTTGTATTGAGTGATGCTGGGGATGGGCTGAGTCATTGACTTAGAGCCCCTAAAATCAAGAGCCAAAGAAGACCAAGATGATCAAAAGCAGTTACTGTTCCATGATGTTCCTCCAGGTGTGCTTATGGCCAAATGCACACGTGATGCTGGGCTTTGGCACTTGTACGAGTTTTGCAAATGACCGTCTGTCACAATTCACCAACATAGGTGGAGGTCATGGTGGTTCATTTGACCTCAAGGTACAAAAGACACACAGCAAGGGACTTCAGGTTTTATTCAACAGCAAGCAGCAGCACACCTTTACTGAGTGCCAACAACACAGTTTTGAGATAAAGGGGAGATATTTAAAGGAAACAAAGTAAAGAGAGAGAGAAAGAGAGAGAGAGAAAGGGGAATGGGGAATAGGGAATGGGGAATGGGGAATAGATACCAACAGATGGGACGAGTCCTCGTGGTCCAGCAAATACGCACGATGTCCTTATGGTCCAGCTAATAGATGAGGTGTCTTCCTGGTCCGGCCAATAGATGTGTCTTCTGCGAGGAGATCTCGAAAGCCTCTTCAGAAAGTCCCTCTTTTATAGTCTTTTTCCAAAGCCAGCGGCCTCTGGCCAAAAGGTGGAGAGATTTATGGCCAATTTTGTGCAGAGGCCCGTTGCTCCAAGAAGCAGGTGTAGAACACGGCGCTCCCAGCCAGTACACTGCTTGAGAGCAGTGTACCATGGCAAGAAGCAAGAACCCGCAATTACTTGGCAAGCATCCACCTCAATCAGCCCAGAACTCCTGTCCAGAGCGAGTGGGATCCTCAGGGTCTTAGTGTCAGTTCTTGATGGTTGTGAGGCAGATCAGGGAAACTTCAGACTGTCTCTTACACCATCATGGACAAGAACTCCCAGTTAGAAGTACATCTTGGTTTGGAGTCCTACTGAAGCCTCCACCTCCTTCTAACACCCTCACTAGTTATGTCAAAATACATGAGAAAGTGAAATGGCCTTGGTTTACTGGGGAAGCAAAATTCAAACAGGTTTCCAGGAATGTGGTTGTCTACCAGAGAAGGGAAAGTCCTACAATTAGCATGTCCCTTTGGACAGTGGGCAGAGGGCACACAAGTAGTGAGGAAGGCTTGTGGCTGGGAGAGTTGTGCTGCTGCCAGGCAGAGGGACCTTGAGGGGCCAGAGAAGGGAGCTCGCAGGAAGCTGTTGCAGCTGAAGGTGCAGCAGAAGAGGCAAATTGTGCAGCAGGGAGAAGGAGCAGGAAGAACTGGAGGCTGGGAAAGAGGCAACTGTAAAAGCAGCTGCCTCTGGAGGCCAGGCTGAGCAATTAGGAGGTGCCTAAGACACTTGGAGCCCAGGCAGCTGAGTTAGCTATACTAACTACAAACAAAATATGAAATAAAATACTTTAATTTATTGAAATATAAATGCATTTCTCAGAGCAATAGTTGAGGGTTTAACAGCTTTCCTGATGTTCAGAAACATGAATATGCATTGCTGATATTTTTTTCTTGCATTTTAAGTCCATAAAGTCAAGGTGTTTTATTTTCATGTAATGAAAACATAATGAAAAGTCATGTTCTACTTATATGAAAATTTATGCTTTATTTTCAAAATACCATGTCTTTTCAGAGTTCAGGTTGGAGAAAGAAATTTCCTGTATTCAACACACTGTACCAAGCTTTTTAGACAGTTATTTTACTATCATCCCTTTTTTGTTTTTTTTCCCTGTCTTTTCTAAACTGTTTCACTAATTTGAAAAAGTTTCGGTTTCTATTTGAATGCCTACAGTTATGTTCCAGTAAATACTGTTACAGAGCCTTGAATGCCTTTTGAGTTGTCACTTATACTAAGTCTTCTCAACTATATAAAGAGACAAATCTTATTAAATAGTTCCATTGAAGGTTTAAGTTTGGTTTTACTGTGCTGCACTTACTTCCAGCGGATAATTTGCATTGAACCATGGAAAAATTAGTGGCTTCCACGTGGTATCTTCTTCTCCACCATGGAAGTATACACTATAAGAAACTTAGTAGAACTATCTACTACGAAAGACAAAAATATATGTGACAAACCACTTACTACAACTTCATTACCAAAGTCAATAGGGCCATGATGCTAGAGAAAGTCAGCAATAGACCACAGAAGATGATTATATTATGGCAGCTCTGTAGCATGATTTTAGGCCCTGCCTTAACAATCAGGAGCCAATTTATTAAGTGGTGCAGGCAGAAATATTTTGAACTCCGAAGCTCCTTTTCGCATTGTTACTTGTTTTGCATAAGTAACAACACATACGATATTAATTGATAAGCACTAGAATGTTTCATAATTGCTAATAAGCATGCTACTCGATTAGGAAAAAAGCTTGGGTTTTGCATGTTCTTTTATTATTATATGTTTCTATAAAATTTTTCATTCTTCCTTCACTTAATCTTTTACAAGATTAATTCAAAGATAATACATTCTTTTATATGAGGTTAGATTAAAAAAAACATTTATATCAAGTGGACCATGACTGCTCAATATGCCCATTAAAAATCATAGACTTTGTTCTTTACTGAGGAGGAGTGCTCATTACTCTAATAGAAAGACACTCATATTTTTTCCCTATTAAAACCAAAACTAAACCCCCTTGTAGACCTACAAAGAGGCTAGCAAAAAATTAACCTATAAAACCATAGAGCAATGCTTTCTATTCATTTCACATACAATCTCCCATTAAAATTAGAAACAGCATTTCTGCTCCTGGATCCTGACACCTTATGCAGAGTCAAACTCTAAGAGATATGTTCTGTATTCATTCTGTGTGCAAAATTGTCACAGATGTCAGCAGAAGAAAACAAATGAGTTTAGGATTTACCCCGCTGGTATAGTAAGTCAGACTAATAAGTCATTTAGAAACAATCCCAGGCCCTTGAAATCTGTGGAGTTAAGAAAAGGGCAACTTTTTTCTGACCTCAGGGGAGAAAGTAACCCCTATCTTAAGCTTATGCAGATGCCTATGGTTTTCTTCTGTTTCTAAGCATAGTCACACTTTTCACTTTGGTTCAAATGCCACATATTTGTCTCAGAGGGATACAAATGGACTGAGCATACACAACTATGTATCAGTGAAATATAAGGCAATAGAAATGGAAAATGAGCATTCATCTCTAATAGCTAAGGGACCTTTAGTTCTTCAAGACTCTCTAATATTTCCCAAACAGCAGCACAAAATACAGTTAATGAGAATTAACATCTGCCATAACAGAAACGGCTGCTGTTAAGCAGAGTCCTCTTTTTTTTTCCCCTCAGTGGTGGACCTCTGAGGAGCATATAATTGTTTATAGACTACAAAAAAGTAGTCTTGGAAACTCTACTTTTCAAGTCTACTTGGAAATAATATGTAGGAATTTATGCTTATGTGCACAAACAACTTTAAAGGTAAACATTCTCTTTTAGCCATATTGCCACAACCTCAAACTACAGCATTTGCATTACAGATCTTCCATCTACTATTATATCAGACTTTATTAGATTAGGCCTTAATTAGTAATCTTTCCTAGCAGCCAAATTGCTGATGTGTCAAATTTTCACTTTGACTTAAAAGTAGCATAAGAAGTTTGATCTATCACTTGGACTGCTTCTTGGAGCAAGAAGTAAATCAAATGAATATTCATATCTCTAAATAAAACCATGGCAATAATACAGTCTGGTAGGGAAATAAGTGACAAAAATACCTCATTCACATATGTTGAAAGCTTCAACTTTGCATTTGAAATGCATATAAGCACAAAGTATAAAACTACTATCAATTACTTCAAAATTTGATATTATCAATTCCACCAAGTTCTCCAAATGCTTTATTAAATATCAGATCATGAATCAGGTCCTTGAACAGCTGAACTTCCTTGAACTCTTCTCTTAAAAGAAAACCAGTCCAAACCAAACCAACCAACCAATCAACAAAACCAGCCAATCAACCAATCAAAAAAACCCCTCTTAATGTATGCAAGCACTTCACTTGACACCAGAAAATAAATTACTTAGCACTATAAAATTAAATATAACAATAAGGCAGAGATGTAGTTATACAATACAACTGTAATCCTTCTAGACTATGAAGGATATAATCAGTCTGAGGTAGAATGAATTTGTGGTTGCTGTGGTTTGTTGGCGAAACAACAAACTATGGTTACACTAAATGCTGTAATGAAGTTCACAGACTTGCCAGATGAGCTACTGATACCTCATCAAGTGTCATAATGTTAAAAAAATTAATGCAACTTTTGAATCATCACACATAACCAGACGGGTTTTGTTTGTATTTTAATATCTATTGCTCCTATTGTTGTGTTCTGCAAAAAGAAAAGGCCAAAGTGACATGTCCTTCGGCACTTTTATGCTTTATTCAGATTTTTTTTTAGAGTCTGTGAATGAAAGAACTTCTCAAAGATAAAAGGAGGTGATATTTTCTCTGAGGCATACTCATTTCAGAGGAAATACCTTTTTATGGTCAGCACTGGAAATGAACATGTAGCTAATGAAAACTTCATGAAAATCTATTGTGAGTTTGAATGAGAAATGAATAATAAGTATGTGTTCTATTTTTGATAGAAATATGGTATGAGTACACAATATTTGCTAGAGAAATTTACAACAACTTCAGTACTGGTCATGAGGTTGTCTGAACACCTAAACTAATTTGGTTTATTTTACTTTCCTAGAGAGTTTAGATTTCCAGTTTGGAAACTTCATTTGACTCTTTCATGCTCAGGATAGGGTCAAAAAGTACAAAAAACAACCTGTAATTATGCTAACAAGAGCAAGAAAACCTTCATCACTTTTTGCTTCATCTCAGGTTGCTCTTTTCTTCCTCTGTACTCCCATAGCACCCATTTGAATTACTTGGCAAACTCTGGGAAATGAAAATAAAAAACTGACAGCATCTAGAAAAGAACACTCCACCCTTGCATACTTTTCATCCTAATGCTTATTTTAAATTATGAATACAAATATCAGGGTATTAGTATAAGTAGAAGCTTTAGTGATCCACTTGTGTTTAGGTGAGACCTAAAAAGCTTCCTAGCATTTGAGTACATTTGATATGAAATGTATTTTGTGCCCTGTTCTTACTAGAGTCTCTCAGCTTGGATAGGCTGTCTTAAAACCTGATTTCTTGCCAAAAAATGCAGTCGCTAATGTGATTTTTAGTTTGTATTAATCAGATTTGATAGAGATTCCGTCTCAATATAATTTGAGTTTACAAATGTTCTTGTAATGGTTCCCGATATTATGATAACTGAGAAGAATACATAAATCTACACAGGTGAGGAACCTCATGCAAGCTTAAACAGACATGGCTTTTGAAAAGACCCATATTTTTAAAGACCCATAAATATTTTCCATTTCTTTGGGACACAAATTATGTTATATTTTGTTCTCATAATCACATGTTAGAGGAAAGTAATGTAATTTTTCTTTTTAAAATCAACTGTATTGAAGATGAACAGAATTCAAACATGTTGATGATGACGTATTTGCAGCAGAAGTAGTGTTTTGGACCCTTCGCATTTAAATATATACACTTGTATTCTCCTCTCTCAAGAAAAAATTTACCTTATAGACTTTTTCCTTTGCTTATATCTGGGTTAGCAATAGGACCAAAAAACCCACATGGATGGCCAAAATAAAAAATAAACTTGTGAGTTCACAAAGTACATCATGTTCCAGGTGCCAGGAGCACTTCTGTTCAGAGATGTTTGCTCTGCATTTTTTTGTTTAATGGTGCATTGGGATAGATTATACTCAGTTAAAATACTTGAAAAGAAGATATCCAAATAGATTTGAGCTGCTAAAGAAAATAAAGTTTAATATATGTAAGATGGGTGGGGTTTTTTTGTTGTTTCTTTCTTGTTTTGATGGGGTTCTTTTCTGAACTGAGCACATAAGGGTGGACTCATTATTAAAATAAGGAATTATACCTCCGCAGGTCTGTGTCAGGTTCAGATTCTTACTTTGAGATATGGAGCCATGACTACTTTTAGAAGGGAGGTTCAGCAAAACTGTTGATAAGATAAAACAGAGTATGTTGATCTGTCATGGCGGGCAAGGATGGTAGAGTGCCGTGACATTCCTGGGGAAGTATCTTTAGAAAGACACTCCTAGGAGCACAGGCATGTCTTGCCTTCACCTTAGTGATCAGCGCTTTTGTGAGTACCAGTGCGAGCAATGTAGAAGGAAGTGACGGAAGTCTTCATGTGGGGTTCCACCGAGATCTTTATTCTTCTCTTGCGAAGGGGTCCAGGGACAAAAACTGCCAACTGGGTTGGAGGGAGCTGGGATTATATAGGAAAGGCAGGGGGTAGGGTAGAGCAACAGAGCCAATCATCTGAGGGTTCAGGGGTGGAACAAATGGAAGGGGCCAGTGGGGCACAAAGTATTTACATATAAGTGAGAAGCACTGTGGGAGAGATTTTTCTCTCATCTTAACAACAGAGAAGATCGTCAAAAGGTTCTGTCTCCAGGGAGAATTAAGGGTTTTCCCTCCAGCGCAGGGTTATGGCCTTGACTGGGCTTCTGCCTCCACAACTCTCCTTTCTATCTTTATTAAAGCTTCTCCCATTGTATTCTTAAGAAAATGTAAAAAACAAGAGAACACACTAAAAATCACAACAAAAATCCTTAAAACACCTTCAACTAAGGAAAGTGCCTACTCCTTGAGTCCCCACTGTCCAAGGAAGTCAGTAAAACCATTGGAAAGCTTTTCTTCTGTCTTGATTTCCTGGACTTGTTGCTTTAGGCGTGGATGCTCCTTGAGATGGACTCTGCATGTCATGACAAGTTGAAACAGCAAAGGCCCTCAAAGTCTTGACAGCCATGTCCATAGACTAGTAGCAAAAAGTCAATGGCTGCTCTGTTTTGGAGAATGGCGTATCTAGTTGCTTCTCCATCCTTGAGGAGGTCACTAAGGACTTTCGATGTTATGTTGGCTTGCTTGCTAAGCCTGCACCCCAGGTGATGAAGCTCGCCAAGAGACTTAACAGCCACCAGCCACAGATGAAATAGGGAGACTACAGTTCTGTTATCTTTTGGCCAATTGATAACTTTGGAATCACATCTTTAATTGAAATGTGTGGGTGATTGTTTCTGGTGGGCTGATTTATATTTTTGTTTCCAGTTTTGAAATAAGGTTGTGTTTAGGGTGATGGTAATGAGCTGGTCACGTGTGCAAGGACCTCTTCTGGTACGAGAGGGGATTCCTGCCCAGGCTGATCTCCACCAAGGAGGAACATACCCCAAGGAAGTGCTCTGGGGTAAAAGTTGTTAGAGGAGTCGGAAAGTGTTTTGATGGTATAATTGCACCGGTTAACCAAATTGTAAATCTTTTTCTTTGGGGTCAGATCATTTATATAGTTAACTAATGGGTTCCAAAAGTAAAAATTGATGCAATGACTGGCTTTGGATGACCCCAACAAATTCAATTCCTGCGATTCTTGTGGTGTATGGGCGGAGGATCCTCATTCACTCGTCCCAAGCATCCACCGGGTTGGGCTACCTCCCTGAGAAAGGGTGTTCCTTGGGCTTGAATCCCGACCAGATGTGATTGCAGCGGGCTGGTGATGGAGGCCATGGAGGTGCATGTTGTCTTGGTTGAGGGATTTTGCCAAAGTCACCCATACATTCTGGCTGAGCTGCTGAAGATGAGCTGCATGCTGAGGAGCATCCAGAGCACTGTGAGGACAGTGTCAAAGCAGATGACTTTCATCTTGGATGGGAATGGAGCTTCTGTTATGGGTATAAACAGAAATCATTAGTTCTTAGGGGTAAGAGTATATATTTTTTTTCATACCTTTTTGATTTCCTTCTTCTACTTCTTCTACTCTTTCACACATTCCCCTTTCCTTGAAATAAAAATATAAAATGCAAGTGTGGTAAGGGGTGGTGAGGAGTTGTCCCGGGGTGACTTTATGGTGCTTTGTATCCCCAGTCGTGTATTCTGTTCATGCCTGGAATTATGTTCGGTGCTTTCAGAACTGACTCTGAAAGTGAAGGTTTGTTTTGTCTAGTTAGCCGGCGCCCCTTCCTCATTGTCTGGGCTTAGGGAGGCTCGCTGGCTTTGTTTTTGCTTTTGCTTTTGCTTTGCTTGCTGGCTTGGTTCACTGGCTTTGCTTAGATTTTCTTACTTGCTTTTGCTTATGTTTTTTCTTATTAGTTAGTTTAGCTAGGCAGTCCAATTTCTTTCTCTGGACTGTT
>JANRMJ010149900.1:0-10341 GCA_025584955.1 Alethe diademata | reverse complement strand
ATGGAAGTAAAAGAGGGCTTGGTCACATGATTTCACATTTTTATAGACTTCAGTCTATTCGCATACAGGAGTCAACCATCCAATCAATAGCCCCAAACTGTAAGGTGTCATCCTCCTCTTCTCCTAGCTGGCCTGCCCTCCTCTTCTCACATTGTTTATACTTAGGGCCTGGAGTCTGAAAAAACTGTCCTTGAATCCATAGCTGGAACTGGACTATTTCGCCTTTATCACCCTAAAGCACAACAGAAAAGCATACCCAAGCAGGAAACTCGGATCTTAAGGCATCATCAAAGACTGGCACAGTTGCTTTCTTTTCTCAGATGTTTGTGCACTTGCTTTAATATTCCTTGCATTTAATATTATACTTAACTTTGTAGTTTCATTGACCCTCGTTTGCCTGTTGTGAGTCATGTTAGGTAATATAATTAATTGAGAGGACTAAATCTAGTGAATCAGGTAACTGATTTTACAGACCTTTAAACTGTCAAAGTATGGTTTTCACTGCACCAACGTTCTATCTAACATTTAAGGTGATGTTTCAAGTTGCCTTGTAAGCCCTTTGTTCCTAATCCTGTACTCTGACTCACATCCCTGCGAATCAGGTGTTTTAACAGAAGTGTATGTAGTAAGGACAGCAAATTCAGCTAAGGGAGGAATTTCAGGAGTGATTTTGCTGGTTTTTAATTTTTTTTAATAGCCTCTTTTGCTTAATGAGCAAAGTGGGAATTTCATGGCACCCTACTGAAGAGCATAAAGAGGCATATTTAGCCTATTAGATATGTGGCTTCATTGCTAAAAACTCACTGGACCTGACTTTGTCAACCAAACTGCATAAGCTGCATTACAAGAGCTTTTTTTCTTAAACAGACTGGTTCACTGACTTCAGTTAAGTAATCCTGGACTCCTACTAGTGTTGGTGTTTTCTGAGTGGCAAAGAAATCTCAAACAGCAGACACACAGAGGATATTGTGTGTGGACCCCTGATGGCAGCTAAGCACCACAGAGCCAATCATTCACTCCTCTCACTAGTGGGATGGGCAGCAGAATGCACCCTCTACATTTGCAAGTTAAGGATAGTTCAATGAGGAAAAAAAAAATAAAATGAAAGAAAAATAAATAAGTAATGCAGAGACAATACATCACCACCTCCCACAAATAGACTGCTGCCCAATCTCCAAGCAATGGTTACCTAATCAATCTTTTATCCATCAGGTTAATTGTTGAGCATGATATTATATGACATGAAATATCCCCTTGGCCAGTTTGGTTCAGTTGTCCTGGTTCTGCCTCCTCTAAAATTACATGTCCTCAATCTGCTTGCTTCCAGGACAGTGAGAAAAAGAGAAAATCTTGATACTGTATAAGTGCTGCTCAGCAATAGCCAAAACGCTCATGTGTTATCAACACTGTTTTACTCACAAATCCAAAACACATCACTACACACGGTGCTATGAAGGAAATTAACTCCATCCCAGCAAGAGCCAGTACTGCCAAGAAAACGAAATTTTATTTGCAGTTTCATATCTCTGTGCTTAGTGGAATGCTAATTAAGCTGCTGATCCACAGAGAAATCAAAAAGACTCAGCCTTTATACAGGAGCTAAATAGAGATAATTATTTTTCACTCTGTGAATTATATTTTGCTTTTGCTCATTTTAAATATAGTTTTTCTTGGGCCTGCTTTTCCTTCTCTTCATCCCGTTTCCAGGATTTCCTTTCTAGTCTTTGCATAATTTTCTTCCATTTTTTTGATCTAAACCAAAGCTTATTACTTATTCCTAACCTCTCCAATGAATCTAAGTTGTTGAAATGACCCTAATGAGCTGCTTTTTTCTATTACTGGTCTTCTAAGATTCAATTACCTTAGTTTGTGTCTTTATGCATATATGTTTTTAAATCAGTGTTTCAGACTACTTATTTCAATGCTATATTAGACGTTCTCTTATACTTTTGAAGAAACTCTGGGAAAAGGGGTATATATATTGTATATACTGTAATATTATTCGTAGTAAATAATTCTTGATTGTGAAATTTTCATTGTAAGTACATCTTTTAGGTTAATCTATAAATGTTATCTGTGTGAGGTTTTTTCTTACTCCAGAGTTTTCATCAAAGGTTCTATTTCTGCTTTTTAAACACTATTTACTTACCTATAAATATTTTATGAACACTAACTTTTATGAATTTGTGAAATAGATGGATTTTTATCCATTTAGGTATGCATAGAATTTGTGAATCCTTTCAAAATGATTCAAAATTACTTTTGGATGAGATTGTATTTTGTGACTTTAAGTCCTAAGATTTTATGAGTTTCTACAGATAGAAATTAAAGCTGTTTTTCATTAAAAGAAAACCAAAAAAAACAAAAAAAAACTAGAAGGTATTATTTATTCAGATGCATATATTTGACCTTCAATGAGGAGCTGTTCAAGAACAAACTATAACCAAGTCTGGAAGGCAGACCATTTGAACTTGAGTTCCTTTTAATCCATGTTAAGGGGACAAAATAAAAAACATTCCATTAACCTAGAATAGGTTTCCATATATGGCAATTTCTCAATATGACCAGAAGTTAACCTGTAGATAATAGATTGCCGTGTGACAGGTTCAGATTTCAAACAGATTTAACTGTTCTATTCACCATGTATACACTCTGAAAAGTCATTGAATAGGCTGATGGCATTCTCATGTTGTCCCTAGCATCCATAGGAGGAAACAGTGATTTTAAGTGCTGGTGTAGCAAAGCAGTACCAGGGTTAAATTCTAAACCGTAAAGATTTTATGGTATCTACAAACCTCAAACTCTTTCCTTTCCCTCTAACTCTCTTCACTTGGGCAATAATAATTCTGAATCCAATCTGCCTTGGATGACTGATCTACACAGCCCATTGTGTTAGAATGGGTATTTTTGCTCCCGTGGAGTAGCCTATGCTTTTTTTTTTTAGATGAGCATGAAATGTTACTGATGACTAAGCAGGAATTCTTCAGGACTAAAGCTGTGATGGATGTTTGAGTTCTGCCTCTGCACACTTTCAGTCCAGAGTTCAGGTGGGATTTTGGCTTACAAGAAAGATGGGGACAAATTTTTAGTAGAGCCCATTGTGATAGGACAAAGGGTAATGGTTTTAAGCTAAAAGAGTGGGGATTTATGTTAGGTATAATGAAGAAATTATTTCATGCAGGTGTGGGCACAAGTTGCCCAGAGATGTGATAATTGCTCTATCCCCACAAACATTCAGGGTCAGGCTGGATGGGGCTCTGAGCAGCATGATCTAGTTGAAAATGTCCCTGCTCATTGCAGGAGGCTTGGACTAGATGACCTTCCAAGGTCCCTTCCAGCCCATACCAATCTATGACTCTCTGATTCTATGATTTTATTTGCCTATTGTTGGGTGAGATGCAGAAATTTTGGTACTAGGCAGTTTCCTGCCAAGTGTGCTGGCTGCCATGAGCTAGGAAAAAAAGAAGAAAAAGAAAAGAGAGTAGTAAAAAAAAAGAAAAAGGAAATATGTTTATTTATTTTAGGAGGCAAGTCTTCCAGACATATCACACTTCCTCAGAAATTTCATACATCAGTGAAAAATAAGTTATTATGCTTTTCTGCTCAAGAAAATAATTTGGAGCATAATTCACAGTTGTGTAAGACAATTACTGAGATTGATTGCATACTATAGATGTCTTGCTATAGTTTCCCCTAGTCTTTCCTACTGAGCTGATTCCAAGTAAATATGCTTAGCTGAAAGATACATGCAATACAGAAAGATTCATCTCATTATTAACAGCTTCATTCCTGGCTTAATTTAACCACGATAATGATATATATCTTGAATCTGCACACTAAAATTGTCTGTCATGAAAGAAAGAGTGGGCTGAAAGAGAAGTCATAGTTGTGTCAGTGAGAAGATAAAAAACATAATGCTTCTGTTGGTGGATTTTATTTAATCAGTGTGAGGAGAGGGAATAGTGAGTTACACAAGCCCTGGTTAGTGTTGACAAGAAAAGGGAAGGAGACTGAATGGATCATCCAGCCAGAAAGCATAAAGAAGATTAATGAGAGGTTGAGTTTTCAGAAAGAAAAATTCATAAAATCATAGGATGGTTTAGCTGGGAGGCAGCTTAAAATACATATCATTCCAGACCTCCAGCCATGGTCTGTGACACCTTTCACTACACCAGGTTGCTCAGGTCTCCATCCAGCCTTGTCTTGAACACTTTCAGGGCTGGGGCATCCACCACTTCCCTGGGTTTTCCGATGTCTCACCACCATCACAGTAAAGAATTTCTTCCTAATATCTAATCTAAACCTACTCTCTTTTAGTTGAAGTCCTTACCCCTTATCCTATCACCGCATTACCTTGTAAAAAGCCCCTTTCCAGTCTTGTAGACTTCCTTCAGGCTGCTGTAAGGTCTCCCCAGAGCCTGCTGCTCTCCAGGCTGAACAAACCCAACTGTCTCAGCCTGTCTTCACAGGAGAGGAGCTCCAGCCCCTCTGATCAACTTGACGTCCCCGCTATGGACCCATTCCAACCAATCCATGTCCTTCTTGTGCTGGGGGCCCCAGAGCTAGATACAGGTGAAGAGTGGAGTAGAGGGGCAGAATCACCTCCCTCATCCTGCCTAGCCACTTTTCTTTTGATGCAGCCCAGGACACAATTGACTTTTTGGGCTGCAAGAGCACCTTGCCTCTTCATGTTGAACTTCTTGCCAACCACAGATGTCTCTACTCATGTGCAGGACTTTGCACTTGGCTTGATTGAACTTCATGAGGTTCATGCAGGTTCATATCTCAAGCCTGTCAAGGTCCTCTGGATGCATCCCTTCCCTCTGATGTGCCAGCTGCACTTAACAGCCTGGTGTCATTGGCAAATTTGCTGAGGATACAATCATTCCTACCCTCCCTGTCACTGACAAAGATTTCAAACAATGCCACTCCAAATACTGACACCTGAAGTACATCACTTGTCTTGAATGAGGAGGGGCATTCACCCAGCCTGAATTTGGACTGTTGGCAAGGAAAGAGAGATTGCTGTGTCAGGAGGCCCTGCTCCTTCTTTATTTTACTGTGACACTTTTCCACATTTGGATTTCTGACATAAGATGGGATCAAAAAAGGTGACTGAAATGGAATCTGGTGTAGATGAGACCTCAACAGGAAAGTTCGGGGAAGCAAAGATGACCTGTGTCTGCAGAGAAACAGAGAGTGAGTGTGTACTGGAAAAGCAGTAGAGTGGATTTGGTGATGGGAGGGAGGGTCAAATATTTTAATACTTTAAAATTATTTCAAACTTACATTTCAGTGGCCATTTCAGTATTTGGTGGTGTACAATAGTGTTAAAAATGGCTAATTTCTCTCTACTTATCAATAATTAGTTGGGTGCTATTGCCCCTCCATTCCTTCCAAAATACAAAAGAATTTGGAACAGTGCTGAGTGTTCTCACATACTAAGTATGCTGGAATTTTGGAAATTATTCAGAAAAAACAAAACAGAAAAAAGATCAACAGTAAAAGCAGGTTAATAAGGCAGAGGAATCTCACAAACATATGCAAGAGTTGTTCAGAATCTTGCATTTCCCCACAAAACAGCAATTCTAGCAACACAAATATTTCAGCCAAAGCAAAACCAGGAAGCATTGAGATCAAACAATGGATTTTAAACAATAGACTCCTCTTATCAGAGAACTTACAGTCTGTTACTTCTGTTCAGACTCCACTGACTTAAATTTCAACTGTCATTTGCATCAACAGATTGTTGTGGCAATGACGTAAATCAGAAATTATCATGGACCTCTGAACAGATTTAAATAATGTCTGCCTTTAAAAAATAATGAAATTTCAAGGAGAAATATCAAACTCATGTAGACAGACATAAATTTGATTGCATATATACCTTACTATTATACAGTATAATGTACAGCACATTAGCTAGACCAATTTAAATAAATAATATAAATAAATGTTCAACATATATGTAATAAGTACATAAACTGTTTTATGCACAGAATTAATAGCTAGAACACTGAATTTATTTCTTTAGCTGGTTATGATTTTGTAGTAATATTTATTTATTTTTCAAGATATTACTTGCGGGACCTTCAAACCATGTGTAAAAAAGAAATTTTAAGAATTTTATAAATGAATCTTCAAAGTAGTTATCAGCAAGTGTTGTGTCAGCAAGCATTCTAATTTTCCTTCAAAGCATTTGGATTGCTAGATATTTAAAAAGGAGAATAATGTTACATATACAGAAAGTGAGCAGTTCTCTACTCTTGCACACATTGTCTGGACATTATAATTTGTATGTCTAATGTTACATTATTGATATTCGAGATAAAGGAAATTATTATGGAGCAAAATAAGAACAAATTGTAAAATTGTTTTAATTCAGACAGGTTCTAAATCGTGCAATTTCTTCTCCATCATAGGAAACTTCCTTGCTACTTTCATATGCGAAATATTTAATGTTTTTCTATGTAAGCTTACAGTAAGTTAGCACTCTCTCAATGGATTATAAGTTGCACGTATTATTTAACAAGGTCCAGTATGAAATGTTTAGTAAAATGAAAATGTGGAAGATGATGTTGTGCTCAGTCAAATTAGACTTGAATGCTTGTGTTGATTCATACAAATAGTATGATAGTAATTGTGTCCTTTAAAAAATAGACAGTATATTTTCTAGGTATTACTCTTCACACTGGAATGTCTTTACTAATATAAAGTCTATTTGCAATGACATATTTGCATCCTTATTAGAACTGTGACTAGCAAAAACTGTTTTAATTCATTTTGATTTACAAAAAAACCCTCAAATGTTATTACAAAAATTATAAATTGGTCTGGAAATAAAAAGAAAAGTGTTTCATAAATTAAATTGATCAGTGCAGAACTTTAATTAGTTGTTATGTAAATTTCTTCAAGATGGTAGAGTGATGGAAAGATTTGCTCTGTCTAAAGTATGAGGTTTAGACAGAGCATTTTGAAGACTCTCTTTCTTATCTTAATTCAAATTTGGACATTCTCTTTGAATACATTACTTACATTTAAACCATTAAATTATTCTTGATTGCAGACTTTTTTTTTTTGGTCACTATTGAAATAATTGAGATTTTTTTTTCCGCTATGTATATTTTACTTTTCTTTGAACCAAACTCGTCCTGATAACTAGGCTGTGGAAGAAATCAGTGATGTTATTGAAATAAAGTGTTACTATTTAGCTGATTTCTTCTTACTCATTTATGGAGCAATATGCTTTTTACTCAACTAGATTTAGCCATGCTGAGGATGAGAAGTGTGATTATCATTTGAATCTATCATTAAAACTGTAAATAAATCAGATGCATGAATTTTGACAGCAGTGGGCAGTAGAAGAATCCATCTTGGGGTTTTGAGACTGTTTAGGGAAAACAATAACTAATTGCTGATTAGAAAATAAAGAACTGTACTTAACTGTACTGGGATCTCAATTATATGGTGCAGGGAAGCAAAGGATGAGTCATTCTTCCCCAAAATGCTCATGCTCTGTTCTAATAGCTGTAATCATCTTTCCCTGCATTAATACTTCTGTGCTCTGAGACTATTCAGAATTCCAACTGCCTTTTGCCATACTCTAAACTCTAGGTGATGGAATTGAGCTTTCATCAGTGAGACCAAACAGGACCAATGAGAAGAAAATCAGGGCTCCAGATGTTATTTTTTAATATAACTTTGATCGTCAAGGTAATGTATTTTTAACAACACAATGCAATGAGTAATTATCTTTACCTTAGGTGTCCTCTTTCTCCTTAAGACTCCTGCCAACAAATTTTAAAAGAATTAGTTTTATGATACCCCTGAATATTTACCTCTACACAGTTCAGGTATGGGAAAATGCATAAGGTATCAATTATATTATCTGCCCAAATTTTTCTGAAAAAAACCCGAAATTAAACAGCAAAACTTCTGTTACTATAACTAAGAATCAACGTGCATCTTTCTCATATTGGACTTTGCACATGGTATATTCCAATGGGATCAATGGCCTCAGGAGGAGCTAGTGTTAGTTATCCACTCATTTCACTTTAATGTTGCTGAATATAACTGGTGATGTGTTTAAAATCACCAGTTTATTTTATTTTATACATAAATTACGTGTGCTACATCTAGGATTAAGATGGAACAGGATTTCTGACTATATGATTGCTACTCCTTAGTAATTGTATCTATTTTATTTTTATTATGGGAAGACTGAGATATTTGTGACTATTCTGGGGTTGCAACAATTTATTTGAGACTACGTTATGCTACAACACTTATCAGCTGTATGTCATTGTTCTAGCTGGACTATTAAATGGAAAAATATTGTGTCCTGAATATCCCCATATATGTGAGTATTAATTTAAAAACAATCCATGCTGCAGAACATAATTTTCCCTTTCATTACATTAGAAACCACACTAGATGAATGTTAAAGGTCTGCATGTTTGGGCAGCATGTGCAGGTGTAAGATGCATGTTTACGAGTTTGTTTTGACCTGTCAGATTTGCCCATCCTATTACCATTTACTATAGGAGACTCTCTTTGCCTTCAGTTCATTTATAAATGGATTATTGTAGTCTTAAACACAGAACTAAATCTCTCTACTAAGAGAGTATTTTATGACATTTCTTGACTTGTATATTAAGGAATTATGGAAATATAAATTGTCTTAGCATCTACTGTGCACGGTATCTATTTTGTAGCAGTACTTTTTAAAAGATCTTGTAATTCCACACACAGGATGTTTTACAACACCAACATCCACTAGGCATTTGAAAATTTCCATGTTAATTTTCATGTCAAAAATGTTTGAAGTAATTATATGGTCTCACAGGTAAAATCCAGCTGATAATAGAAGAAAAAGTCTCATGTCTCTGTGGGGGAAAATACGCAGTTAGTAAGAAATATACCCGTAGGTGAGCATTTTCCATATTTTTAAAATTAGAATTGTCCCCTTAATTCACATCCAGCATTAATACTTAATAGGACATCACTTAAACCCTCATGCACAAAGCTTCAAAATATAAATTTTAAGCAAATTCAGTAAAGAGATCAATCATAACAGATCATGGTTGCGTTTTCTGGTAGTAATAAAAAGATCTTTTTTAAAAAAAAATTGTGCAGCGAGGCAGTCTCATGAAGTCTTACTTTGATCAAAAACTAATTTTTTAATTTTTTTCTCCTTCTTACTGATATACTGATGTATGTTTACATAATCTTCTTTACATTTACTGCTTTCTTTTTATCTTTAAATTCATTTATTTAGCAACTTTAGAATTCTTTAAAATTCTATATTTTTTTTAAATTTCCATGTTGCTTCATAGTTATATCAAGTTTTCACCACATGAATTGTTTACCCCAAAGTACCTAAGGAACTCAACTTATCAGAGCCTCTTTTCCCTATTGAGAGAATACTGAAAAGGCTGCAGGTTTACTTTCCTTTTGCTCTCCTTCTACTGCAAATAAATACGTCTGAATCCTCAAAATACCCTCAAGTTTTTGGGGGGACTGACTTTTATACACTTCTCTTGACAGTGTGTGCTAAATCAGAGTAAATAATTTCTCTGAGGTGTTTGCTTTGTATTTTGGGGGCTTTTTTGGATACCACACTTATAGCTCTCTGTGCCACCCTATGCAATCTGCCTCTCTTCCTGAGCAAATATTCTCCTAATATTAATAGTTTTAAAAGAATCCCTGAAACATACGTTGTTCCTGGCAGGAATGGGGCTTAATCAAAGAAAGGCTTAGTTATTTTTTTCCCAAATTTTCCTAGGACTGTGAATCTCAAGCACAGAAAAGTATTTAAAGCCCTGAAATGTGCAAGTTCTTTAGAAGATTTGTTTCTTGACCTTTTCTACTGAATAACATATTACTTATAATTAATCATATATTTATTTTCTTTGGACACACTAAACTATCGGAATTTTTGTTCTCTTTACCACACCATAGTCTGTAGAAGACAGCAAATGCATATTAACTACATAGAGATTGATGCAAAAATAGAATAACACTATTGGAATTGAAATGATGACTGTTTTAGGTATGTGATGAATGTTTTAGGTACGTGGACACCAAGAATTTGGAGTTGTACTTCTAGCAAGGTGTAAACAACAAATATAAAGCTAACAGTGTACAAAGCAGATGTTAGTGTAAAGTTTTTACTTTATTGTACAGTGAAACTTTTAATTGCAACACCACAGAACACATTTTATACATCATTAACATTCTTTATCTCCAGTGTTTAATTCAGAGGAATTTATTTAATTGTGTGATGTGTTTGTGCTGGTTTCACGTGGAGCGGCGGGGGGAGGGGAGCCCAACCCCTAGGGA
>JANRMJ010149899.1:0-10343 GCA_025584955.1 Alethe diademata | reverse complement strand
AGGAGCAGCTGAGGGAGCTGGGGGTGTTTAGCCTGGAGAAAAGGAGGCTCAGGGGCGACCTTATCACTTTTTACAATAGCCTGAAAGTGTTAATGGGGTCTGTCTCTTCTCCCAGGAAACAACTGACAGGAGGAGAGGAAATGGCCTCAAGTTGCACTAAGGGGCATTTAAGATTGTATATTGGTAGAAATCTCTTCACTGGAAGGGAAGTATGGTCAAGCCGTAGAACAGGATCCCCAGGAAAGTGGTGTAATCATTTTCCCTGGAAGTGTTCAGAAAACATAGAAGTGGTGCTTAAGAGACATGGTTTAGTGCTGGACTTGTCAGTGCTGGGTTAATAGTGGGACTTGATGATCTTTAGCCCTATGATCGAACCTTAATGATTCTATGAATGTAAAGAAACCTGAGAGCTGTTCTTTTCCACCCCCTTGCTGTCTCTGAGCAGCTTCAGCTGTGGATGGGAAGCATTGTTCTCCACACTCCAGCTGTGAGGAGAGCTACTTGCATGAAAACCTGGGTGTTGTGGTATACTTTCAGGCAGGTGGAATATTAATTACACAGGGAATCCTTATTTCTCTGAGTACTGAAAGATAAGGCTGATTTCCTTTCCTTTTCCCAAAAGAAAGAAGTTCTGGTATGACAGCCCTACCCTGGGATCACAAACGGTAAGTGCGGGCTCTTACACCAATGTGTTTATTTGTGCCAGGAGGAGCAGACTTGTGTTTATGTCACTGCTTCTAACTTTGAAGCATCTTCTGATGGAGAAATAGCAAGATTTTGTGAACAAACAATAGGGTTCTGACTGTGACAGGATTGCCATTTGGCTTCCCATGGCTGCTTCCTCTTCTGTACTGATCTTTCATCCTTGTCAGTGTCAGTGCTCTCTTGCAGACTCCTGAGTACTGATCCAGATTAAAACTTCTATGAGCTTAGTTTAATGAAATTTTTTTAATGTTTGTTTTTTCAAACAAGCAAAACTTTTCAGTAATGCATGCTCTATTTGAGAAAACAGATCTACGGAGCTTCATAACTTAAACGAACTTTAGAAACTTTGACTGTAGTACATGAATGTCTAAGATTTTGTGAGCAGAAGTATTCTTTATTGAAACACTTGATATGTAGGACCTATATAAAGACATCACAGCTGCTATAATGAAATAAGAGCATACTTAGTAAAGTGCATGAAACTGTATATAGTTGCCTAATACATGTGTGTAACTACTGTTGAATGTGTTGTTCGTTTCCTTTTAAAGTTGTATAAACCAACCAAGCTGGACTTTTTAATGAAAAATGATCTGACAAAAACAAGGAAAGAAGATAACATGCGCTGCAAAGTCTTGAATGGTCTTATTCATAAAGCTGTGTTAGAGATGGCGACTACTTGTGAAGTCAGTCAAGAATTTTATGATCTCAAGCTGGAAATCTGCAAGGCAAGTGCCAAAGCTACAGCTTGTGCTGTGCCACTCTGATTACATTGTGAGGTTGGCATGGACGTGCCAAAGGAGCTCCCCTGGGTGTTGTGATGTGTGCAAGGGGAGTTTTACTGTGTTGCTTCTGATGTGGCAGAGTGCATTAAGATCAGGCTCTGGAGTGCACATGAGCAGAGCTTTGCCACTGTAGTCCCTGGCTTAGGAGACCTTTGCCACCCTAATGCAAATGCAACTCAGGCCAGTTAAATGGTGATTCTCTTGATACAACTTTTTTTTTTCTGTTACTCAGACATAAACAATTTTTCTTGCCCTTTCAGAGGGAGGAGCTTGGTTTTACCAACATAAGTGTATCTTTCCAAGAGTCTGTTCTTCTTGCAGCTGTGTGAGAGTTGACACCTCCTTGTGTCACTCACCAGCAACGTTACTGGCAGAATACCTAAGTGATTAATGAGATTACTTCAAAAAAAAGGGCAAGCCTAAGAAAATGTCGTTGTCAAGCCAGATCCGAAAGAGAATTGAGATTTGTACATAATTGTATCTAGCGGTGTCATAATTTGTGGATTTGAAAGGAATGTTAGAGCTCTGATACAGGAACTAAGTCTGTCTCCACATTCTTGTTTATTGTCTGGAGTTTTTGTCTTCTACATTTGCTGCTCTGTAAAGATTAAATTATACCAGTGTCTGGCTTAAAAGATTGGTGGACTTAGCTTTGATATTAGAAGCATGGAGAAAAATGGTACCTCATAGCTGCATCTATGACAAAAGGTTTGTGATTCATGACTGAAATAGATGTTTTTGCCAGCTGAATTAATTCTGTTGTCAGACAAGTGTTCAAAATTGCATGGGCAAGATGAGTCTTTGGGTTCTATATGTGCGTTATCCTTCACGGAGTATTCTGTCTCTCTAGGGCTTTGAGGATTGCTTGTTTCAGATCACATGACCGCATATAAAAATGCTGTCTGGTGTGGCACAGCGCTTTCAGGAGGCATTGCTGTAAATTAACAACTTGTAACATGAGAGAGGGAAAGAAACAGCCTTCTTCCCAATACAATACAGATTTTATAACTGCACGGTGTTTGTGCTGCACTGGGACGTGGCTGGGGGTAGATCAGTCCTGATTTACTCATGATCTGATTCTGGTCTGATATCATTTCTTCTGTTATCAAAAGAAAGTTTCTAGCAGGCTTTCTGCAATCCATCACAAACTTCGTTGTATACAGGTGAAGTGTGTATGTATATATATCCTTTTAAAGACAGATTTGCCTTTTTTATAGGTGTCCCTGTCATCCAACTTTTCAGCGTGTCGTGTGTACTGGAACCCTGCTTCCGCTGTGGAGAAGGAAAGTTACATTGAGAGTGTGCTGAGAAAGAGTGCTCCACGTATACGGTACTGCTGTGGGACAGACAGGCCACTTCCTAAATCCAGAGCCATTTCTTAAGTGTTTCTGACAGTCTAGACCTGGCCTATTGGCATGCTTTAGGTTTTTAGATACTTGGAGAGTGGAGCATCTCCTGTGATGAGCCTTACAGGGAAGTGTGGCTGTGTCAGACCAGCTGTGTGATCTTTTGCTGAAGCACAGCTGGCTCTTTTGGCTTCTGTACTTTCCCAGGGCAGGAGTGGGCTGAGCAGAAAGCAAGAGGAGTGTGGGTGAGGTCTCATTCCAGTGTCCTGGTGGTGGTAGCTGCACAGCTGTGCAGGACAGTAGCCCAGAACAGGATGCTGCACAAAGGACTGACAGCTGCAAGGATCTCTTTGCAGATTCACTGGGCAGTTCTGATTGCTTGGGATGACTTGGGCCTCCAGAAGGGATGAGTCTTATTACAGAAATTCTTCACAATACTGATACCAAAAAACACCCAAAATTAAGAATGCTACATGTATTGTGATACTTTTGCCCATGTTTTCCTACCCAGTGGAAACAGTTTTTTCCAACACAGTTTTCCAGTGTTTTTTCACTGTATCATTGAGATTTTTGTGTAATTCCTGCTCCAACATAACGCTTTCTTCTACTCCACAGCTTCCACTCTTTAAGAAGGAAAGTTACTGGCTGGGAAGAAGACAAGGGGAGCCCTGTCAGTCCCTTCTGCAGCTAGCATGTAGAATAAGTTGTCTTGCCCTGCTCTGAGGGCTCTATCTCCCACTGCTCTTACCCCTACAGTGGGGATAAGGATACCAAATGAAGGGGGAAGGACCTGTGCTAGCCTATGCATACAGATACAGACACACCTAATATCATCAGTACTCAGCTGGACCTGCAGCCAGAAGTTTTTGTATTCTGTGCACTTATGTATTACTTAGCATTAACCTGAATAGCTCAGACTGAAAGTTTTGCAAGCCATATCCTTAAATGTACAGTACTGCTGGATTTCATTTAACACCTTTTACTTCTCCTGGAGATGCTATACAGACACTCATGCTGGTGAATGCTGTGTTTTTGCCAGGTATCTTCTGAAGAGTCAGCAGATTGTAGGAAATGTACCCCCAGTAGTATTTATAAAAGACAAAGAAGCTGCAGCTGTAAAAGAGGTAAAGCTAATCTTTGACTCAATGTACAAATATAGTGACTTAGGAGAGAGCTGATCATTTAGTTGCTCTACCAGTTCACATTAAAAATCAGTTTTTCTCTATAGTTCCAAAGATCATTTTAACAAATAATCTTGAGTAAGATTGATGCCTATATAATATGTAGAAGAATTGTAGGCAGTATCATTAGGTCAGTGAAGAAATTTTAAAAATACATAATACCATTTTAAGGAATAATATAGGGTTGTCTGGTATATATGATTATAGAAATGAGGTTGGAGGAGCTGTTTTCCACATTTTAAATATTACGTGCTTTTAAGATTCAATTGAATAACCAGCGCTTTTTAAATTTTTTTTCCCCCATATCTTTTTCCATCTGTGAATTGTTAAAATGTTTGTAGGGAAGTTCAGATCTTTGCATAGAGGATGTAGGCTTATTCGTACTACATTTTTTCCTTAACTTTTAAAATTGTCTTTACTGTATCATGTGTCCTGTCAAGGTATTGATAGTTTGAACTCGTTGACATATTACTAGAATACTGATGTTTCCTAGGAATTTGCTGTCATTGAGACTATGAAGTGAGATTTCCAGAGGAGAAACATGACACCAACGAGTAGAATTTGATGAGAAATGTTTCCTCAAGCTGTTGATGTGAAGTTGAAAAGAACAGGTTCATGTTTCTGTGCCCTGAAGTGCCTTGTTATTTATAATAGTGTTACTGTTACAGCCAATTACTGTTAGACCCTTATGGGCTCCTGCAGTGTGCATCAGCAGAGCTGGAAAGGATAAAAAGAATTTCAGATTCTCTAGAAATGCAATGTACTGCTTGAACTTTCTGTGATCAGAAAAATTCTGAGTTTCACAAAAAACAAGCAAAAGCCCTCTTTATATCACTTCTGTCAGGGAATGACACTGGGGAGCAGATAGATGGATCATTTTCTCCCACTTCACAGCTCATCAGATTTATGTCAATCACAGATTCAAATAACAAGCTGAACTTGGTTTTTAAGTATTGTAAGTAAGGGAAAATCATCCAATTAAACTCTTAGAATAATACAATGGATTGGAAGGGAATTAATGCAAAGAAAGGCTGAAATTAAATTTCAAATGAGAAAATTTTCATGATTATGTATCGTCTGTAAGCACTGCATATAATGGATTTGTAGCATTTACTGGTTAGAGGCCATGTTAAAAGGTATTTGGGAGCTCCATAGTTGCCTATAAGAGAAATGCAAACTTGCACAAAGGGAGAAGATAAGTGTAAGGAGGTTATGGAAAAGGATTTGCAAGACTGAGGTAAAAATATGTACATCAGACAATCCCTAGCCAAAGGTTCATTATGCACTAGGCAAAAAGCTGCATAGAAATCTCTGGATCCACTATTTGACAAAAACACCCCAGGCAAGAAGTATAAGCAGTTCCATGTAAAAGAAGGAAAAGGCTGTTTTGAAGTGATTTTGCTAAATATTCCAAACATATGAAAGAACATATTTGCTGTTGGATACTTGTCTGTTTCTTGTGTAGATGAGAACAAAGTCGATTTAAACAAGATCTTTAATATGTGTTGCCTTCGTGTGTTTACAGGTCGAGGACTTACTGGCAATTGCTGATTTTGGACCTCCAGAAGAAGAAACATCTCAAAATGATTCAAGGTGGGTCTTTTTGGTTCAGAACTCTACGAGTGTCCATTTTCATCTCTGCTGACCTGATACTTGTTCTGGTATTAGTATCTTACTTTTACAAGTGAAATACATGTAGAATTTCTAATATTTCAAGACTTGATGTGTTAATGATAATTAAAATTCTAAAAATGCTCTGCAGCAGTAATACTTGTTTCTTGCTGGTAATTGTCTCAAGAGGATGAAAACTGCATTTACCAGTACTGCTCTACTTGTCCACTTTTTTCTGATATGTTTTGTTTGTTATACATGGATTGCAAGTTTACTGACAAATCTTCCTAAATTAATTTAACTTCCTTCTGTGAGGGATTTTAAACCATTGAGAGATAGGGCTGAACAACGTATTGGAATAGTGGTTCTGTGGACTGGATGCTCTCAAAGCCAGCAGCATTTGCACCAGTGTGCTGCAGTCTGTTGGCCTTCTGTGCCTCAGCATCTCACAGGATGGTCCATCAGGTGCAAATCACAAATAGCTTCCTGTGGGAAGTCATTCCTGTGACAGATTTCCCAAAGGGCACCTAACACCTCCTCTGTGTCTTGGGGAAATAGTCAAGTCCAGCATAAGGTTTGCATTGCTCCGGTGTCTTTTGGGCACAGGCTGCTGCTTCTTACTTCTTGGAAGAGCTGGGAGAAGTCCTGAGTTCCCTGTGTCTCCCAGGTCCAGTGCTCACAGATGTACATTTTTTCCCAGAGACAAGCAGTTTCATCTGGCATGTTGTTGCTTTATTGGCTTTCTCCCATTAAATCTGTTGACACAGAGTGTCCTTGGACACATGATATGGAGGTATTTCTTCCTTTGTAACAAAGGAAACACAGGGCCTGTGTTACTCAAGTTGTCAAAAATAGAAATATATGTGAGGGAAAAAAACCAAGCCAATATTTGTTTTCTTTCCCACAGTAAACTCTTTCCTTCAACAACTCAATCTTCAGATTCACCCATGCGGCTTAATCTGTTTGGTATTGATCATGAACTGCTGAATAAACAGATAATGGACTATAAAAAAATGAAAGTGTCAAGACATACAGAAAACATTGCCTGGACAGAGAAGCAGCAGCAGCTTTCTAAGATTCAGAGGAAAATGAAAAAGAAAAAAGCAAGGAATCCTCCTGATGATGATGACATTATGCCACAGAAACACTTACTGGACAGTTACGAAGCTGATTACTGGGATGATAACACTGAATCAGCCTCAGACTATGAGCTGCAGGATGAATTTCTGGAAGAGGTGAATGAATTGGAGGTGGATGATGACAAACCTTCAAGTCAGTCTACTGGTAAACTGAAATGAAGTGAAAAAGCCAGTCCCTTCAAAATGAAGGCTGCCAATAACAAAACAAAAAAACAAAAAAAAACAAAAAACCACAAAAAAACAAAAAAAAAGATTGCCATAGCTACTGAAATACTCATTTTGTACAACATATTTGCCACTTCCTTGTTCACAGTAATAGATTTGTCACATGAGCAGGTTTGCTAGCCCAAAGTATGTCAGCAACCTGCCATTAGTGACATTCTGTTAAGCAGCTTTCAAGCTGCTGCAGTTGAAGGACTTTCAACCAGAGAGAAGTTTTGTAATGATAAAATATACCTATTGCAGCACTGAGTTAAAACTTCTTGCAGTTGTGTTGGTTATTTCCAATAAAATTATGGTTTCTATATTGCAATATTATTACTACTTTTTTAGTGACCTGTATTAAAGTTACCACTAAGTGATGGTGCCTGTTATTCTGATATCAGGAAGGAAGAGGGAAGCAAAATAATGACAGCGGTGTTCAGCTTCATCACACAGAGATGAGGACAGGGTCTTCTCTTGAGGACCAGTCTAATGGGGGAACACTTTCTACAAGAAACTGAAACTCGTTGAAATGATGGCCAATAAAGTTACAGCCCTGAAAGAAAATAAGTTTATTGTTGTGCAAGGGGAACTACAATCAGAAAAAGAACGGACAACTGCTTATCCATTGAGTAAAATCAGACAAAATATTGACTTAGAAAATGTATTAACAACTTGAAAAGTGAAAAACAGCAGCAAGGAAGAATGTCTCAGAAACAGATTTGAAAATGAATAGGGAATCGTATAAAAAGTGAGAATAAAGCTTTCTGACTCAAAGCACATAAAAAATGATAGCATGAGTGTATGAAGTCATAAGACTGCAAGCTTCAAAGAAATTACAATGAACAAGGTAGTAAAAGAGAATTCTACCAGAAATACAGAAAATTAAATTCCAGTAGTTAATAGGGGGGGGGCTAAAGAAAGTCAACACAGAGGAGGTCGCCCTACAATGTAGCAGAATCACGGAATGGTTTGGGTTGGAAGAGACCTTAAAGATCATCTAGACCCAAGCCCCTGGCCATAGGCTGGGGACACCTTTCACTGGACCAGGTTGCTCAGAGCCCCATTCAACCTGATTTGAACACTTCCAGGCATGAGGCATCCTGGACAAACTTCTCTGGACAACCTGTGCCAGTGCCTCACCACCCTGACAGAACAATTTCTTCCTCATATCCCATCTAAATCTCTCTTTTCCTTTTAAATTTAGGACTTGTCCTATCGCTACACTTCTATATAGAACACTGCAATCATCAGTCATGGTCGATGTAGATGCATTAAAAAAATAAGTCCAGTTGAAATAATTTAGTATCCTGTAATAAGGTCACCTGCCCAACAGATTAAGGGAATGTGGTGAATGTAATTTTCCTGCGTTTTTAAAGGCTTTTGGTACTGTACCTCACAGCATCCTTTGGGACAAATTTTCCAGCTGTGGGATGAGTGGATTCATGGTGTGCTGGGTGAAGATCTGGCTGAAGGGCAGAGCTCAAGGGTTGCAGTGAACAGGGACACATCTGGCTGGTGACTGGTCACCAGTGGTGTTCCTCAGGGATCAATCCTACGGCCAGTTCGGTTCAATATATTTCTTGGTGATCTGGATGCAGGAGTTGAATGCACCATTGCAAGTTTGCTGGTGATTCCAAACTGGGAGGTGCTGCTGGCACTCCTGAGGGACAAGAGGCCTTGCAGAGGGATCTGGGTAGCCTGGAGCATTTGGGCAAACATCAATGGCATGAAATTGAACAAGGATAAATGCCAGATTCTGCACCTAGGAAGGAGTTATGGCAAGCACAAGTCTAAATTGGGTGAGGAGTGGCTGGAGAGCAGCCCTGTAGGAGGGGTCTGGGGGTGCTGGCTGGCAGGAGGCTCAGCAGAAGTCAGCAGTGTGTGCCCGGGCAGCCCAGGGGGCAAACCATGTCCTGGGTGGATCAAACACCCAGGACTTCACCAGCCACTTCAAACAAGGGATTATCCTGCTCTACTTGGTGTTGGTGCGGCCTCACCCTGAGTGTTGTGTGTGCTTCTGGGCCCCACAATTTCAAAAGGATGTGAAGGTCCCTGAATGCATCCAGAGGAAGGCAGCAAAGCTGTGGATGGGGCTGGCAGGGTGTCCTGTGAGGAGCAGCTCAGGACTGGGGTTTTCTTGTTTGGAGAGAAGGAGGCTGAGGGGCAACCTCGCTGGTCTCTACAACTTTCTGAGGCAAGGAAGGGTCCTTTTCCCAGGGAGCCAGTGCCAGGTTTTGTGTTAATGGCTCAAAGGTGTGCCCCTCAGAAGAGGTTCAGACTTGACATGAGGAAGCATTTCTTTACTCAGTGGGTGATCAAACCCTGGAACAGGTTCCCGAGAGAGGAGGTCAATCCCCCAAGCCTGTCAGTGTTTAAAAGACATTTGGACAATGCCTTAATACCATGGTTTTTTATTTTGGTCAGCTCTGAAGTAGTCAGGCAGTTGGACTCAATGATTATCCCTTACAACTCAGCTCTTTAATTCAATTTGATTTGATCCAATTTGATTTGATTTTATTTGATTTGGCTCTACCTCCTCTTTTCCTTACCACTAGATGCTCAGGATATCTTTGATGACATTTCTTCCCAGCCCTGCACTAGAAGAAAAGATGGAATAATCAGTTGTGTCTCAGCCTGGGCATTGGCTCTGTCACTTTGTAGGAAGGAGGCATGTACCTTTTCATGTGGATCACCTCAAGAGCATTTATCACCTGAACACATTTGCAAAAAGCACATGGAAACTGTATTTTTTGAAAGTCTTTTGTGTTTATCCAGTTTAGCTGGGCTTGCACAGGATGGCCACCTCCCACATCTCTGACACTTAGATCAGAGATCCAGGCTTTGAGATCAATCCCTCAGTCAGGAGCAGGCAGTGCTTCAGAGCTAAATGGTTATGAACTGTTTGATGTGAGCAATACATGTTCATTTGCCTGTGGATTTTTTTTCTCATTGTACTCAGCTGTAGAAATACATGAGCCATTTCCCTTGGAAAAACCTGTTAAAACACAAGACCCAGAGAACAACAGTGCTCCATAGAGCTGAGGTCCACCTGCCCCAAAACGCTGTCTCCAAAGTGGCCAGCCATCAGTGTCTACAGGAGAGCACATGATCAGTGCAGGTCTTCTGCCAGGGTCCTGGCTGTGCTTACAGGCTGCCCTTTCCTGTCCACCCCCACTCCTGTCCAGGGCTCCAGGGGCATGTTCCAGCTGAGCCTGAGTAATGCTGTAGGTGTGTCTGACACTGCAGAGAGCTGCTCTCCTGGATAGAGCACTCAGATGTGGGTCATAGTTTGTCATGCAGAACTCTGGGCATAATGTAGCAGAACTATTCTATTCTATTCTATTCTATTCTATTCTATTCTATTCTATTCTATTC
>JANRMJ010149898.1:0-10389 GCA_025584955.1 Alethe diademata | reverse complement strand
TCTGTTTTGTTGCTAATTTTAATAACTGCTGTTGTTTCTGTTTGTACGGTTAGATGCTATTACTCCTACCCCCTTATCTCTGTCTTAGAGTCCTTGATTCAAGCAATTATAATACTTGGAGAGAGTGAAATTATATTCTCTATTTCAAAGAGAAGCTTTTGCCTTTAGTGGCAGACACCTGTCCTTCAAACCAGGACATCCATTTTTACTGGGAATATCTGATGAATGTTTCTCTGCACTGGTTAACTTAGGTGTATCATAAAAGCTGTTACTCTATGGCTATTGCTTGAATCTTGTGTTCGATTTTGGGCCCCTCACAAAAGATGTTGAGGTGCTGTGGCATGGACAGAGGACAATGGAGCTGTTTAGGCATCCAGAATACAAATTTTACAAGGTGCTGCTGAGGGAGCTGGACTGTTTAATCAGGAGAAAAGGAAGGAGACCTTACGTGCTCTACAACTGCCTTAGAGGAGATTGTGGTGATGGGGGGGTCAGCCTCTTCTCACAAGTAGCAAGCATAAGAACAAGAGAAAATGGGCTTAATTTACACCAGAGAAGGTTTAGATTGAATTTTCAGAAAGGAAGTCTTCGTGAGAGGGGCTGTCAATCATGGAATAGGCTGCCAGGGAAGTGGTAGAATCCCCATCCCTGGAAGTATTTAAAAGATGTGTAGGTGTGGCACTGAGGGACATGGTTTGGTGGTGGATTTGGCACTGCTGGGCTTACCGGTGGGCTCAGTGATCTTACAGGTCTTTTCCAGCCTAAATGATTCTAAGATTCTATGATTCCGTTCTATTATTCTATAAAAAAACATAGGTGGAAAATCGGCTGAACTGCTGAGTGGAGACTCTTGGCTAGTATTAATTGTGATTAGTAATGCAGCCAGTATTCTCTTTGTAAACAACCTGTATCTTGGGACAGACCAAATCTGTGGACAACATCATTTTAGGGGGATATGTCAGTGCTACTCAATGGATCTTATGAAGGTGTAGAATCAGACTGACAGGAGCCCTGAACAAGCGTTCTGGTTTCAGTTGAGTTAAAATGATTTTTCTTCCTAGCAGCTGGTATAGTGCTGTGTTTTGGATTTGGGATGAGAATAATGTGGAGAACATGCTGTTTTGGTTGCCACTGGCCAGTACTTAGACTAAGTCAATGGCTTAGCTTCTCATGCTGCTTTGCTGGTGAGGAGTCTGGGAAGCAGAAGCTGGGAGGGAACTGCAACAGCCGCAACAGCTGACCCCAGCTTTCCAACATGATATTCTGGCCTGGAGGAACCTACTTAGATGCTGGCTGGGCATCAGTCAGTTGGTCATAAACAATTGTTTTTCATTTACATAACTGGTTTTTCTGGGGTTTTATGTCTGTCTCTTTAAAAATTTTCCTTTCCATTACAATTTTTTACTATTATTATTATTATTATTATTATTATTGCATTTTATTTAAGCTATTAAATCATTTTTATTTCAATCTACAGGTTATCTCAATTTAACCTTTCCAGTTCTCTCCCCATACCACTGCAGATCCTTAGTTGCATGGTCCTTAGTTTCTGAGTGGGCTTAAAACTCAGCAGTTCTTTTTTGGTGAGTTGGCTGCAGGTCTGACCAGAGTGTGTTAAAACAAATTTGTTTTAATCATCCATTATGTTAATTTAATAGTCACTGGTCACATGGTTAATTTATTTGGAGTCAGAGTTATGTTGTTCTGAGAAAAACTTACTTTTTCTATATGTTCTTCTTCTATTACCTCTGGGGACTGGATTAAGGATATATTTTGATGGACTGTGTAATGCTGGCTCAAGATATGAGAAAGTAATTCCTGTTAGTGAGACTGGTCTGGTATTTTTGCTCAGTATTTTTGTCATAACTGAACTTTTAGGGAACCACCTCTTGAAAACTATTAACAATCACAAGCTTTATCTTTTCTCCTCAGAGAGCCAATCTGTGGGGCAGATAAGCAGGAACACTTGCCCCCCTCCTTCACCTTTCCTTTCACCTTCACCTTTTCTTTCTCCTCCAGGCTAATTTCAGTATTAGCTCTTGAGAATTTTGAGTATCCTTGTGATGTTCAAACCAGCGTAGTCATATTGCTATGTCTCCTGCATGTGTTTCAGGTTTTATTTGAGGTTAAACAATTATTTAGGAATACTGCCCAGAAATCTGCCCTGAGGCTGGATCATTAGAAGTTACAGGGTGTATGGGAAGGTGTGGGAAAGTACCAAGGACAGTGGGCACCTCCAATGTTTTGGTAGTTCAGCCCAGAACAAGTGTAGAATGCTGAAAAAGTACTAAAATATATGAGGAAAGTATCTTATCACACTAGCAGTTCCAGAGAGACACAAATCATTGCAATGTGCTGGGACCTGGCCCAGGCTTACCAAGCCCTATTCAACATAATTCACTATCCTCAAGCGGAAGAGGTCTCTGGATCTGACAACAAAACCACGGGAACTCTGGCTACTCCAGCTGTCATGACAGACCTTGCAACTGAACCAGAGGAACAGCCCATGCTGGTGTCAGTCACCCCTACACACAAACAGAAATACTAGATGCAAACATCAACTTGTTTCGTAAGGAAAGAAACTCCTAGTAAGAAGGGAAAGGAGGAGGAAGTGGATGAAGGAGGGCTACTCCAAAAGGCCATTACAAAGAGGAGGAAGAGGAAAAACTCATAAACAAGTCAGTGACCATACAATCAGCAAACAGTCACTTTGGCTATGCCAGTGCTGTGTTAACAGGGTCAGTAATCTGGAATTAGAGGGAAAAGTCCAGCACCTAGGATCCCCTTCTAGGGAAGGGTGCATTGACAAACTGTTTGAAAATGGGGCACAAACCCTCAGCCTCTGAAGGTGACTCCCTTCAGGCTTGAGAAAAGGTATTCCTTCTAAGAAGATGTTATAATCAATTCAGGCAAATAGATCACCATGAGGAGAGGTATCCTTTACCTGAAAGCATTAGCCATGCAACAGGTGATTTATGATGACTTTTATACTGAGCAGTTATCCACAGATACAGAAGTCCGGTGCAAATGATCCACATGCTGTAAGTTTTTACAGAGCACATCAAATGTCACCTCATTGGCAGTAAAGACCTGGGAAGACAGGGAGGGACAATCACTGGATAAACTGGACATGAAGAGAACACAAGAAAGTGAGATAGAATATAAACCTCAATTTTAGACACATGGAAATTGGAGTTGCAAGGAAAAAAATCACAAGAATGTTTTCCCAGGAAAATTGCCACTCCAGTTTCCAGCAGGATGGGGGAAAAGAATAAGACTGAAAGTGAGAAAACTTGTAAAGGCAGTTTAATATAGAAAGCAAGAGCCATGTACACATGCAGACCAAAATACGGAGTTCATTCCCATGGCTGGCAGATGTTCAGCCATCTCCAGTAAAGCAGAGCTCCATCACGCATAATGATGACTAGGGAAGACAAATGCATAACTTTGAATGTCCGTCCCTTCCTTCTTTTTCCCCAAAATTTATATGCTGGGCATAACATCATATGATATGGACTCCATACCATATGGTATGATCCAACTTTGGTCATTTGGTGTCAGCTGTCCCAACTGGGTTTGCTCTAACTACCTAAGGAGGGAGTTTTGCAAGGGGATGTTAAAAGGACAGAGCCAAAGTATTGTCAGATGCTCATAGTGATAAGCCAAGAGCTAATGAATACAAGTTGAAATAGGAGAAATTTCAATTACATATTAAGAAAAAATTAATCACTCTGAAGCTAGTCAAATATTGGAACTGATTACCCTTAGATGATGTCATTGGAATCCTTCAAAATCATAACTGGACTGTACAAAGTAACCTAATCAAATTGGCCCTGATTTGCATAGGAGTTGTACTACATCTCTTTCAACTTAAATTTTTCTAATTTGATGAACTTAAATTTTTCATACAAATTGTCACTGATGCAGTTGTGCCCTATATGTACACTATTTTAAGTGTCAGTGTACTCAAATTATACTTCATTGGTGGCCACATTTTTCAGATCCAAATATCAGACTGATCCATGTCCTAGGTCTGATCTGTGACTATGTCTCTGGTTGAGTTCTATTCCCATTCTCTCTCCCTCACTTCATTTCTATGTTATAATGGAGGAAAAGCTTATTAGTTCTATTAAGTACTCTCGAGAATAATTATAGAATGCTCACTATAGTTTGGTATAGTCTGTATCTCCAAGAAGTTTATTATGGCTTTATTCTCTTTGAAACTTAGGCATGAAGTGGTAAGTCATCACATTCTGGACAAAGCACTTGCTTCTCTTGGCTTTCAGTACTGTTTTCCATGCACTGAGATACTAGTTTACAGGAGGATTTTGGGTTGATTACTCTATGTTGTTCAACATAGACTTCCTTGTGGCACTTGAGGTTGAAACAGCATGTCACTGTTTTCAGCCTGTACTTCAGAGCCTTACTTGATCCAATGGTGTGACAATGTTATCAGAGAAGTAAATGCTGGTTTCTTTGAAGTTTGTTGCAAGATTTTATTATGTACAGAAGGAATTGACACCTGGTATGCAAAGCCAAGAGTGTAATGTCACTGTAACCCAAATCTGAACTGCCTAATGAAAAAAATTCCTGCTTACTTATTACAGAAAATAATTTTTAAATGCTCCTACTGAAAAAAAAAAAATATTTTTGTAATAGCATAGAATTTCTCTGATGTTTTGCTAAATCTGTCACTGCCCTTACATGTTTTTAGCTTAGGAAGAAAAAGGGGAAGGGGTACAGGGGTAGTCAATGGCTTGTGTTCCTCAGTTGGAGCAACATCCATGGTGAAGAACTTTCCCTCCTGTCTTCTGGGGGCACTTATAAATTTGCTGAAACAGTCTTCTTGCTTGGCCTTTTTTCACTGGTTCTCAGCCAGACTGAAGAATCATTTGATTTATTCTTCATACATTGTAGCATATCCTACTAACATTTTATACACGTTCACTTAGCAATTCCTTCAGATTTGCTAAAGTAGTTTTAAGGTGCTTAGTATTTCAGGCTTTATTTTTCAGAATCAGTATTAAGAAACTGTATTTCTATAGTGACATTGTTACTGTTTAGTCAGCAATTTTAGGAGCCTGTCACAACTATAATTTTGGGGAAAAGAAAATTACAGGGCTGTATTTTTTCCCTAGAGATAATTTGTGCTGTGACAGATCATTCTTTTCTCAATTTTTGATTTATGCACCAGACATAATAAATTACTTCATTTTCTCTCTCTTTATTTTTTCTTCTAGTACAAATATCTGCTTTATCTGTGTGCCTTCTAGAGTACCTTTGAAACATTTTGAATTTTGTCATAAACTCAAGAATTATGATCTCACAATAGCAATTATTAATCAATACAGTTATATCAATATTGGTTCAATAAGAGGAAAAAATGATATTGTATTGATTTTCTAAAATATTAGCTATAATCCTAAATTAAATTATCCTTTTTTTCCTTTTTTTTCCCCTGAGTTTGATAATTTAGACTTGAAATAATTTGAAATTTGCCCTAAGAGCTGCCAGATTTCTCAAATGAAAGTGTGGTTGGCTTACATATAATTATTAATATCTGTGTGATATCTTATAGACTTTCTAGTAAATAGAATATTTGACTTTTAATTGTCTGTCCAAATTTTTGAGTGAGTGTTAAATAAGTTTTAGGCAACACACTACAGCTATCCATATAAATCAATGTGAATACCGAATACCTGTTCTTAATGATTAAAGATGTATTGTAATTACTATTTGTTATTGTGTTGTTTTTCATATCAGAACCATGCTCTGTAGATTATATATGCAAATCATAGTAATGGTGAAACACATTCTTTTGGAAGATGTGAAATTGAAAATTCAAAATAATTATTCTGTGTTTCCTTTGTCAAGTATAAGCACAGTGTAATTATCTCCTCTCAGAAATATTGACACATAAGAGTGGCCTTAAGGGATGTACTTAGTTCATTAGCTTGGCTCTAGTAGTGACCAATAGTTTATGTGTGGCCAAACTATATAAAAGGCAAATAAATAATAACTGTTCCTCCTTATCTGTAATTTTTCAGAAACTTCAGTTTAGGTACTGACAGGATCAGATAAAGTGTCTTTTTATGTAAAACTCTTAAAAAGCCTTCCAGGAAGTTCAAAGCCCATACAGTCTTTTGGCAACCATACCTACCTGTAGCAGAAAGTTCCACAGTGCAAATATGCCTGGGAAATAAACTTTTTTTTTGATATATTTGAAAGCTGGTGCTGGTCTTGTAGAAAATGAAGTGTTCCCTATTGATTTTCTCCACAAACACCCTTAAATGTTAAAGATAGTCTGAAATTTCCATCTTCTGCCTGATAAAATATAATATTACAAGCTACATCCCGCAGAGCACAAAATAATCTGCTTTACTCCAGCTTCTACATTTACTCTTTTTTCCTTAAAGGAAATTATATTTTTTCCTAAATGTTTTACTTTTCTCACCTTATGCATAATTGTGCTGTTAATTAGAAGTTTTGAGTATTTATTTTTGTTCCATGTGTTACTGGACATTGGTATTCACATTATTATTATAGAAGTAAAAGGGAAGCAAATATAAAAGCATATGCGTATGTTTGAATTTATCTCAATAATTTGAAACAATAAGCTATAAGTGATAAAAAATGAGATACATTAAGGGAATATTTTTCATATTTTTTCATCCACTGAGGGATAAATATGTATATGAAAATATACCATCATATCATACACATATAAAACTCATTTGAGTTTTATTAATTTTGAAGACATTCTTGTTTGCCTACTTTTTACTTTGCAGCAAATTGTTCATATTGATTTCCTTCATTTACTGATTTTCATTCCACAGATTTTAAAACTAGAATGTGCCTTATCTACTGGAAAAATGTCCATATATCTAACTTACTCTAACTACATAACTTTATCATTGATCAGAATGAAGTCTGGAAAAAAAATGATGGAGCATTATAGGAATTTTCTCTAAAAAAATGACAGAATACACAGTTTCTGTCATTATATAGTAACTTGTACAGTTGTTAAAATGAAGGAGAGAAAACATTTGATGCAAAGTCATCTCTAAAAAAACCTGCATTCTACAGGGTGCTCAAAGAAGGCCTCAGGAGAACTCCAGGAAATATTTAGATTATATTTATTTTTATTTGTAGTTATTATTTAGTTATTTTGGATTATATTTAGAATTATATTCACACTTGTTTCCTCTACAGCAAAACTTCGTGAATCTTGTTTTGATCCTGGAAATATAATGAATGGAACAAGACTTGGAATGGATTATAAACTGGGTTCCACTGTTACCTATTACTGCGATGCAGGATATGTTCTTCAAGGGTACTCCACACTAACATGTATCATGGGAGATGATGGAAGACCTGGATGGAATAGAGCCCTGCCCAGCTGTCATGGTAAGAACAGTTTTTAATTTATTTTAGTTGTTGTTGTCATTACTCTTGTTTTGTAATAGGGAAGAAACAAGTGAAAATTTTGAAGTGATTTTAATAATATTCTCTTTCAGAAAAAAACACTTTTCAATGATATATGTAATAAAATACATCTGTGCCAACTCAGGAAACTATTGATTCCAACTTTTGTTAGCATGGGATAAATAGTGTTATTATTGTGAATAGAGCCTAGTAGTAATGTCATTCTCACTTACAGCAGAGCATAGAGATATATATTACATATGTATTTAAATACAACAGTAACTATACTTTGGATGTCATAATATATATTTGTTTCTTTTTGTTACTACTGGTTTTGAAAACATACAGATGAAATATTTTGTATATATCACATTACAAGATATAAATTCTTGGGCGTGTGGTCTGTGGAAAAGTTAAGTCTTGAAATGCAGGAAAGATACAATTATTCAAACTTTTACAAGTATAAAGTCTGCTAATTTCAAGTAGTTGTATGACCATTGGATGTCTCAAGCATCAACATTTACAGATTTAAACTCTAAGAAATTATTAAAGTTTTATTTTACTGATTTCTTAACAGAAATTTATAGCCACTTGCAATTTTAACTTTGTGAAAAATCACATATTCATATATTGAGCACACAACTTCTCCCATGTATGCAGATATTAGTATGAGAAAACTAACCTTTGCTTCATAAATTAAAACCTAATTATTATGTTACTTTCCATTCTTTTTCACAATTTGAAGACAAAATACCTGTTAAATCCATTTCCAATTTGAACAAATGTATATTCTAAATAGAATATGGATTTTCTTTGTGGTGTACTTATATTTCTATTGCAAAGTGGGTGGTAGAGTACCAGCAAAACCAACAAAAAAATTCTCAAATCTAAAGAATATCCAATATTATAAGCATTTGCGGAAGTTCAGTATTTTCATTACCTACCAAAACCATCATAGTACTGAATTCCAAAACTCGATGGCATTAAGCTGGGGCAGTGGCCCTTGCATATATTTGGAAGTTTGTTCAAACTTCCAAACTGTCTGTGTTAGAAGTCAAATAGTTTTCCTCATTTTAAAATGAGGGATAAATGTTCATGAGAGAGGAGTTGGTGAAGAAGGTTGTTGTGTACAATAGGGGAAAGATTCCCTTTTTATGGAAGGTCTTTTTGATAGGTAATGAAAGATTAAAAAATACTTTATTGATGCAATACTTGTGTCTATTAGTGTCACTTATAATCTACTTAGCAATCTTCCAGTGCTGTCTGTCGAAACTTTCAGTAAAGGGAGAATGTTTTGCTTGGAAGTAATGTCATTGTAATAAACAGGGAAAAAGAAATTTTATTGTAAAAGAAGAAGTGAATGTCTGTCACTGATTCCAACTGGACCATTCTCTTTCCTGGATGAGCAAGGCCTTATTTCAAAGATGACAAACCCCATACTTCTTTAGGATATGATGTTGCAGAATAGACTTGTTTTTCTTGTGTTGCTTTTTCTCAAATTAAGAGTAAATGGAGCTTTGTAGTTATGTTGCTGTGATATATTACGGTACATTTTGACCACATTATCAATGCTTTCCACTTTTGTGTGATTTACCTCAAGAAAAACAGAACTTTTATATAGATATAAGAAGGATTGTATCAGTTAATTAGCTTTCAGTTACTGCGCTGGCAGAAACAGTTTGAAAGCTGAATTTAGCTCCTGAAAACCAGTCTCACCTACACAATAAAATTTGCATGGTAGAAATCAGATTCCTTCATTCTGCAGTTTGTATTTTTTGCAGCTGCATTGAAACGGATAGAGTTACAATGAAATATGGTATAAAATACCACCTCAGTGTACATGGGGGGGTTATTTAGTTCGCTAATTAGTTACAAGAAAAAAATTGAACAGATGCTAAGATTATCTCGGCTAATATGGTAAGGTATTTGGTATTTCACTATGGGTGTTAAGAAAGGGAAGTAATGAACATATGTGGATGCATTATTAGTATGACAGAGATAATGATTAATGATTTCTCTCAGCTTCAGCAACTATAGTAATTTTAAATTTTTGGTAGCAAACAACAAATGTTTACAGAATAGGAAAAAACCCAGTAATGGAAAATCATATTCGTAACTGAATGGGAAAATCTTTTTCTTACCAGAAGAAATGATGTATTGATCACTAAAACATTTTACTACATTTCATCACAGTATGTTGCTGAATCCTTTGAAATACTTGGATCCAAGCTTCAAAATATCTCCATATCCACTACTTTCCTAACTGCCTATGAGAATTTGCCTATGCCTATGATTTATTAACTTTTTTATTTGGTACAAAACCAATTCAGAGCATTATTTTGGCTGCTTTTGATCTGTATTAACTTACTATGGCTATTTGAGGCAGTTCAGATCAGGTTTATATCTGCAAACTTTTAGGATAAAAGACAGATATGCGCAGAATAGCACACTATTACTGCTATTGTTTTGTAATATTAGAAATGCTGACAACTTTTTCATAAATCATTCAACGTTGTTTACTTAATCAGAGGCTTTATAGCTCGCATTTTTATGCACTTTTCATACTGACCGTACAAAGAGCTGTTATTTAAATCTATTTCAAAATTTGAATGAGGAATGAGCTGGGCAACTGCAAAAGCCAGATATTCCTGCAGTTAATGAAGCTGAATGTTGCTGTTAATGAGATGCTCTGTGTCTTTATGTTTTATAGTTCCAAAGTAATGATCAGTTTAACCATTTAAGCAGCATGCTTTACTTAAAATTGTCATATATTGATTACTTACAAAGCATTTCTCACTTTCTTTTTGCCCAGAAGAGCGTGCTTGTTTTGTAGAATCACATAGACAATGACCTGAGTTGTTGCCTTTAGGCGCTGGAACAGAGAACACACAGAGTTAGGGGAAATAAAGTGGGCATTTATTGAAAGGCCTCCAAAGGCCACACCCTGGCAGCCACAGTGCCACA
>JANRMJ010149896.1:0-10409 GCA_025584955.1 Alethe diademata | reverse complement strand
CCATTTCTGTGCCACCATTACACTGCCATGTGACTTTCAATATGCTGGACTGGGGAAGTGATAACACCAAAACCACACCTTTTGTTCTGTTCCATTAGGTTTGATTACTCTGCAGTGCCTACTGTGGGGCAATGTAAATGTGAAAGGAAAAGGGAAGGAAAGAATATGTAGCAGGATTTCATCGGATCGTGAAATTTGTGATGATCTTTGGGTTCGGAAACTAAGATCTGATTCTTCACGTGGCACTGGGCCATAAAGTAATAATTTTAATGAAGACCCTTATATATACAGTAATCAGAGAGAATTTGAGGAGAATGTAAGACTGAAACCTCAGGTAAAGATTAGATTATGAGACTATCCTTCAAAACTTAACAGAGAAAATTTACTTCTGAGTTCAGATATTCCACTTTCAAACAACTTCCTTGGAAGCTTTTTATATAACTTTAAAACCAGTACAGAACTATTCTGAAATGCAATTAATTTATTAGTTACTGATCTAACAACCTGAGAAATCAGAATTGCATGCTTAACCTGTACACTTTAGTGATCTGCCAAGCTCTACAAATAATTAATGATTCAGCCCTACTTGTTTTACACAGCTGTCTCTCTATGTGTGTATATATATGTTTAAACCTCTTACTTTAAAGAAAGGACACCTGAGCAGAAGATTGCAATGACATGACAGAACATAATAACATCATATGTGTTGAGTTTTATCTTCTACCAGGACATCTTTCTCATCTTTAGTACCACAGTATTCTACTGTTCCATACTTGACAAATTAGGAATGCCTAAGCAATGTAAAAGATAAGACACTATGGCCAGGCTGTGAGGAAAACCTCACATTATTTGTAGGCATCATTTCAAATGCTCTGAAATTTGCCTCTTTTCCCCTGGGAAGCATCTACTTTTCCTTTTAGATTACAGGGGATACACAATCTGGGCCGGCAACTGATGTGATCCCACACAATCACATTAAAGTTAAACGAATAAAATAATCCATACATTTTACAGAAAGTTACAAGTAAAGCAAAAGAGTAAGAAGCCACATACTCTGTTTTGCAGTCCTGTGCTCCAGCCACTGGACTACTAACAATTTTTCTATATATATATTTTTATAACATCATATTTTGAGCAACGGAGGCATTAGATTAAGGAACATTTAAAACCTAAGCACAGACAAGGCCAGGTTAGTTCTTCCAAGAAAGAATAACCGTTTGCTGTTTCAAAGACTGTTGCCTCTGATCATTCAACGTGCTGTGTATCAGATGGTTCTCACCCTCAGGGTTCACATTTCATTTGCGCTATATGTAAATAATTTAAGTGGGTATTGGTTATATAGAGTGACATGCTTCATTAAAAAAAAGGAAGGAAAATATTTGAAGTACTCAGAGACAAAGCATGTAATGAACCATGTTGCTTAAGGACAGCTTTTTATGTCAAAAGTGGGATATTCAATCCAATTGTGCAGTGTACTGTTACAAGTGACTCCAATAAGAGTCACAGTAACAACAAAAAAAAATGCCCTCCTGCTTAGAACACTGCAAAGGACACAGTTTAATCTGCACACCTGTTAATCAAATGAAAACATCTGCAAGAAATGCCTCCAGCAGGACAAGCATATGGGAAATATCTGAGCAAGAGAATACAAGCTAAATGGTTGTTTTATTTTACTGCTATTTTCTTGTGAGCATCTGCCAGAATAAAATGCTATAAACACCTGCTTTCAGCATATCCCATAAGCATTACTTCCAGTGACTGGAATTCCATTGGATATAAACTTCATGTGAAAATATAACTTTACTTGATCTGTATGCCTGCTCACTCATGCCTCCACCTTAATTATCTGTATAGTCTCAGCCTCATATCCTTTCCAAATAACCTCTCAGCAACTTTTTCTTCTGACATTTCACATTAGTGCTTATGTTGCAGAAGAAAACTTACCTTTCCTATCTAGTCTCAAATAACACTCTTACTGTGGCTGAAGATCATGTCAGAACTCAGATCATGTCCCCCTCGTTCTGAGAGAGACACTAAAATAAAAGGATTCTCCATGCCACATCAATCTGATGTCGACACCACTCTGAAATGGCCAAAAAGTCCAAGTTAACTCCAGGATATAGAGGAAAGGAGTCACAGGAATGTCATATTTCATCTTGCAAGTTCTCAAATCAGTTGCAAATACCAATACTTGTAGTATTTACCCAGGAATGCTACCTACTTTGCAACGCATAACAACTTGTATTTTATGCTGTTCAAAGACCCTCCACAGCACAGTTAATGTTGTGGCTTGCAAACAGCTGTCTTTGCAGGTAAGTATGTGCACATTTGTATCTAGTTCCATGACTCCAGCACAAACACCAAAGTAGGGTAGGGAAAGGTACTTCACTCGATACTTTTAACATATTCTACTTCTCCTGTGTTTTCAAATCTCTCTGCTAATTTCTCTTCTGCCCCCTCATCAAGACTTGGGTATCTTTAAGGGTCTTTAAGCTTCTCTGCCCTTGGAAATTACAGAAAAATAAGGAAGGAAGTCTACCGCATTAGAACCTCTGAGTGTTTTTTTCCACCTATATTTGCTTCTCTGATCCCTGAAATTACCTTTGAAGCCATTACTAGAGCCAATTTCTTACATACCTAATAAAAGCTTCTTTTGTACTCATACTGATCGCGTGCGCCATGTTCTCTCTCATCACTTGTCCAGACCCTTGTGCATTCTTTAATTTCACAAAAAAAGAAAACTATATTAAAATGTAAATATTCTTGAATACAATCATCTTCAGAACGTTGTGACAACTTCAGTCTTGACAAGAAGACATTGTAGTTTTTTAAAGCTACAGACAAATAGAAATATAATATATGAAGGAGGGCAATATACCTTCATAGTGTGGTTTAAAGTGATTTCTATTTTTAGGCTTTAATATACATGAAGCTGTTTCCACTGAACTTTGTTGTATTCAAATGACAACTTCTCAACAGAGCACAAGACATTAGGTGAAAGTACTAACGGGCATGACAAATTTGTAGTAAAATTGAGGCAAAAAATAGGACCAGGAGTCCTTCTGGAGAGAGAAGAATAATGAGAACATAAAATTAGCTAGTCTTCCTTCAGAAAGACACTTCAGAAAAAAGCACCAGTCTGGCTTTTCAAAATCCTTACATCCATATCTTCAGGGTTTCCAGTAACACACAATACCTCCATTCATTTTGCAGAGCTAAAGAACATCAGCTTTGTTTGTTGTTGCTAGTGAGCATGGCAAGAGTAAGTCTTTCAAAACCTGTATCTACCCCCATTCTTTATTTTTAGATGAAGTTTGAGATGTATAAACTGGAAGACAGACAAAGAAAACCATTGGGTCAAGTGTCTTGGGAGTTTGCTTCTGCTTAACACACAATTAGCACAAAAAAGTCTAGCACAGCTTTCTCAATTTTACATGTCAGCAACGGAAATGTTCCAGTCTCCAGTTAGAATAGGCAGTTCCACCACAATATTTAGGAGCTACACACCTGTTTTCAAAAATTTACTGCCAGCTTTGCCTCACAGCAATGCTTAGCCAAGTGTTTGTGCAATGCAACAGCCAAAGGCACATGGCATTATTTCCAGGCTTGCTCTCTACAGACATCTATTTTCATTCAAAAATCCATGGGGGAAGGGGGGACGGATCTGAAAGCCTCCTGTGTGTTACCAGTGGAAGGTTACTACATGGAAAAAAGCTTACTGACTACACAAAGAAGCAACTGTGTAAGTATCTTTCTATTAGCACTGGAAGACACACAAATACCAGTTGCATGATGGATTCTTATTTAACACAAATGAGAACAAATTTCCACTGATGTATCAGCTGTCCTGAAAAGTTATAATCTCTGGCTTTGAAATTTTGGGGCTAGAAAGAGTTGTGTACTTGCTACCCAGAAGTCAGTATTTTTTTCATGAATTTGTGGCTTCTTGAATTTAAAAATAATTTTGTGCTATCAGCATTTATACTCCCGTTAATGCCAAGTATCAACTTGGGCTACAAAGTAACTGTCCCTATTGCAACAAAGAACAACTTCAAAGTCACTGCACTTCCCCCCAAAACATACCACCAGCACTGAAACAGACCTTGCAGAAGAGACCAGCAGCTGACATTGTAACTGCAGTACCAACTCACCAAGCTTACACTTCTATTTAGTATCTTTACTCCTCAAAGCAGATACTTATCCTCCAACACTGCCTGCTACACCTCTGCAGGATCCGTCCAGCTTCCAGGGCTTTTGATCCTCACAATTTACTAGGCATTCTAGAGTGAGAAAACAAAAGCTTTCAATCTGGAAAAGCAGGAAAGAACCTCTCACTTCCTTTCAAAAACATGTTGTAGCTTGTCATAGCTATTTAAACCAATACTCAAAGTTTACTGTTTTCTGTTTGCCTGATGCTTGTAACATATTCTGTACTTTCACATGCTGTTAACGTATAGGAAGAAGTTCCAACAGCATCAAAAGCAGCAATTTGTCAGCTACACTCCGCTAGATTATGATACCTGACTGGGTCATATTAAATGCTTTTATTATTAAAATACTCAGGAACAATCATTCTAACATAGTATTAAATCACCCTTTCATTTACTGTGAATGGAAGCTACTACTCTTGCTGTATCTGTTTAAATATGATAGTATTTTTGTTTGAGACAGGTGATTTTCAAGACAGGACAAGGGCAACACACTCTTTTTAGATTAATACAGCCTACTGGAATTGCTGAATGATGTTTTTAGTACTGCTCTTGTTGGGGAAAAAGAAAAGACTTTTCGGGCCATCATCATTGATATAATAGGTTTCTTTTCTTTACTTATTTTTATCTACCCCCACAAAAGTTAGATGCCCTTTACACATGATTACAATAAAATAAAGCTATTTATAACTGGATCAGAAGGCAAGACACTAAAGAGCAGTGCATTAAGGCAAGTTGCAAGTTTTGGGGTATAGTTATCAAGTGAGGAAGTTAGTTACACTTTAATTTCCAGAAATGTAACAATAATTGGCATAGGTTAGACTAACCACAGTAACTATACCTTCTTATACTGCACTTACTTCTTGTTAAAAAAAGGAACTGTACCACTCTAAATCCTGCCTTTCTGAAGGCTGACAAATAGAAATGAACTCAACAGTGGAAGGAACACAGGAAGTGACTCATTTACACCCTGGACTTCTCATGCAGAACACAAAAAATGCACTATACAGTTTCTAGCTTCAAAGTGGCAGTGAAGTCTATGTGCAAACACTCACCCTATTGGCAGCTATAGCCACCAGCGACAATGACTTACCCAAGCTCCCCAAAGACAAACTCAGTGTAATCAGAAGACAGTGCTCTCTCCAAAGCTGCAGCTCTAGCTCCTGGCAGAACCAGCAGCCAGCCTGAACCGACCACTTCCCTTCCAAAGGCCTCAGATGGACCACGTGAAGGCAGTAAAGCAGGGCTCAGGCAAACGCTCAGGAAAGCTGGGTGTGTATTTTTAGGCAGGCTGGCAGCAGCAGTGGCTGCAGATGTGTGGATGCGGAACACGAGGCAGGGGCTCCCCACGCTGCACGGCCTCCAGCCGCACTGCTCGCGCACACGGAGCGGCACCAGAACCTCCACGCAGCAGCACTCTGGGACTTGGCTCTTTTCATAACCTGGACAAAAGGCACTGCTTGCAATGGGAGATTTCATCACTGTCTGCCAAAAGCACGGGTTGTAGTAAATTCTTTCAGTATTTCTTGCTGGGTGCTGCTGCTTTGAAATTCTTTTCCATCTAACACATCCAAGCCAGAAAATAGACTTCGATACAACCACTTTACTTCATCAACTAGGATTATAGCTTAAATCAAGTGAAAATTGAATTGAATTATAATTAACCAAACTCATCTTACAAAGTCTTTCCTAAAGTAATGTTATAAGCCTTACTGTTCATCCCATAGTAAAGCATCACCTGTGAGCCAAGCAAATTATTTTCCTGTTTCAAGAGCTCATTTTCACTTTATCATGTTCTGCAGAGTGAACCTCTTCAGTACAACTGATTTTAATCGACTGGAATGTTACTCTTCACATATAACCATATCCTAATCATTACAGAAAAACATTTAGGAAAATTACAATCCCCAAGTCAAAAATCATGGTTATTTTTAATTATTAAGGAACTGACATTAAAATTTTTCAATATTCCAACATGAAATGCCAGCAAATGAGATCATAAAGTATTTAGACCTGGATTTTTGAGTAAAGATTGTAATTGAAAGGCCTCAAGTGTTATATGTGCTGAATTCTATCAATACTGATACTTTAAAAAATGAAGATATTCCATTGAGCTCTTACTGGAATTCATATAGTGAAAACTAAATTGTACAACCCTCAAAGTGTCAAAGCACACTTGGATGAGAAAAAAAACCCCTCAAACTTGCTGATTAAAAATGGGTTTTGCTATTATAGAAAAGAAAATTAAAATAAATACACTATTAAAAAAAAAAAAGTAATTTAATTTCACTGGGGAAGAAAGCTGTAACATGTCTCTAGGATACAGCCAAAATCTGGCTTTCCTCTTTCCTCTGGCCTTACTCTTTTAATACACAAAATCTTGACTGGCCACATGCAAACAAGTTCTGTGAAGACAGATCACATGAGGGGGACAACCAAATGATACGCTAGTTACCTCTTCTTGAATTTTTAAACAAATTTCTTTTGAAGAGCATTCACTAACAAAACTAGGGGAAGAGAAGTTGTTGCAAATAAATGGTAGTTATAAATGGCATTTACATATACTTCTGTGCTTGCCAAGCTTGTAAAGAGTTTCTAAAAGAAACAGTGACTGCAAAGCCCAGTTCAGTTCTACAGTCTACTAGGAGAAAAGAGAATTTAACTTTGGTGGTTATTCTTGGTGAGTTGCTGTCATCTGACCTAGTACATTTTCAAACATCAATTGCAAAAGCAACTGGCATAACCAGTTATGCTCAAGTAGAATTCCTGAAGAGAACTGATATAAAAAATTAATAATGCAAACCTCCATTGCAAACTCACTTCCAGCTTCTCCAAGATTACTCATCCTGGCAGCCTTTAAGTTTTAAAACATTTAACTGGATAAAAACTATATAAAAGCTTCTAGTGACCCAGTAAAGCAACCCAGCCTGAGCATATACCAGTACTGCTTCTTCATCAGAAGACTAAAACTCACTTATATTTTCAGCATTAAAAACAGGGCAAGCAACATCTTAGCTGGAGTGATTTTAATTCCTACATTGCCAAAATACAGTGTGATGCTATGTTGGATACACTTGTTGAACAAGTGAGTACTGTCAGAAGAGCTTTTACAGGGCTTGAGGAAAGGCTCGTGCTCAAAAAACCTATTATTTTGGTGAGGGGTCACCTAAATCAAGCTGTGCTTTTAGATGCTGGTGAGGCTCAATTAGTGACTTATAGCACTACTCATGACTCCAAGTTTACATGTCAAAAATAACTTCAAAAATGCACCAGATCGTTTAGGAAGGATTAGTTTTTGTTACCCAAAAGGCACTGGAGACAATTGTTTTAGACTGTAATTTTGCCAGAAACTCACTAATGGTTGGATGCCATACCACATAATAATTTAATACTGACTCTTTCGTAACAAATTTAACACAACCATTCAAAATTGCAGTTTAAAATAGTTTGGATGGAAAGGAAAAATATTCATAGTACCAGCAGCAACCATAAAATGTTAAGAAATTATTTACCCACTTATTAAAGAACAGACACTACAATAAAATACACTGCTAAATGTCAGAGTACTGTACTTATTAAGCCTCCTCAATTTTGTCATGAAAAATCTTTGGTGAACACTTTAGAACTATTAATTGTGTCAAGACAAGCTATAGATAAAGTAAATGGTTGAGTACAGTGACAAGTCCAAAAAGCTGCCTCAATTTCACCTTAACAGCCTAACTACAGCTAAGAACAGTCACATGATGTGGATTTCTAGAATACTTTACCCTGAATTAAGCAGCACAATCCTTCAAATCAGCATTTGCTTTTCACACAGCAGCTGGTTTTGAAGTTTTACTACATGGTCTCTTTCCATGCAAACATTACTATTCCCACAGTCATTTTAACAACAAAGTGATAACTGAAATACAGAAAAAGCTCCAAACACATAAAAAGGCTACATGCAATCCAAAAATCCTAGATCATGTCAGACAAATTGAAAGAGGCTGTTTTCTCATCACTGAAAGAGCAGCTCATGAACTACTGACCACATAGCTGGATTTCACAAGATTTTCCCCATTGGAAAGGCAAATCATTTGATTGACTAGCCAAGAGCTTGGGTTTATCTGTAGTAGAACCAGTTCTCTGCAATGTTGCTTTCAACAATGTTGGAAAAAAGTGAGTTTCACTTAGGTTCTCTACTTTCTTATGACACACTAAGGAAGGCTCTTCATGCCTCACATACTCACTGTAATGACCAAGCAGAGCACATTCTTCTGAACAGTACTGTTGTAACACAAGTACAATTTCAACAAAGAGCCTTTTCTGGTAAACTGTATGCAACTCAAACAGGCTGCACAGTCTTATATACAGATCATAAACTTAACTGGCTTCTTCATTCACCATTAATCTTAACAGAGAATTAAACAAATACCTTTTGCATTTTCTTTGCGTCTTTCTGTAAGTTTTCTCCAAGAGGTACTTTTCCAAACAACTTCCATCGCACATCATTTTGTTTTTCAAATCTTGCACTCTGCTTTCTGGTAAACAAATTCCTAAAAAAAAAAAGGTTTTATTAATAAAAAGGGTTGATTAATTATAATAAAAAGAAGGATGAATATTTGCTAACTTAATGTATCCTAATAATATATTCCAGCTCCTCTTGTGGTTATGTTGACAGACAGACACTGTTTCCCAGCTTCAAAAGGTACATCATGCAGTATTGTCACCATACCAAGCAATGGACTTTGTTAAACTATAACTTTTAGTAGATAAAAAAGAAATTCATTTTCCAGCTTTCTAAAAGTAGACGCCCTTTTTTAGCATTCCTGGAGATCATTCAGCCTCACTCTTTAAAAAAAAAGACTAAGACACAAAACCTCTTGCTGCACAAACATTCTTTACTCACCTGTTACAACACATTACTACCAAAAATCACAAAAACCTTGGAGACATGGTACCCTTTTACTGTATTTGATCTGCTTTCACAAAAGATTATTTTTCTAAATAAGCTTAAAAGCAGCTATCAAAATACATTAATTCTAAAGTCTCTCTGAAACGTCTAATATTTACTACCTTAAACACTGGAGGAACAGTTATAAAGCTAGACAGAAAGCCACTGAAAATGAGATTAGGTTTAACGACATTGTTAGTTTTTAATCAAAATTGTTTTAAAGCAATATGCCAGACTTGCATCTTCACACCACAGCTACTTTGCTCCAAAACCAGACACACAGTACAGACCAGTCTTCATGCTTTTGATAGCACTCATCTCCTCCAAGAGCACAAATATTCTACCCCCATGCCACACCCACATTATTAAAGTAACAAATTTTCTTTTGTCCGGTTTATCACATATTCAAATGTGTCCAGGTTAGTTCTATTATTTATTCACCTCAGGGGAGGTTTTTCTAGAAACTACCATTTTTTGCTCCCTCATTTAAAAGAAAAAAAAAAATCCAGTGAGACAAAAGCATTTTTGCTACTGCAGGCAGCTCCAGCTGACAGGCATTTTTGCTCAGCAGGCAGCTCCAGCACCTTCAAACCACAGATGCCTCCATTCTAACATTACTGCTTTTTCTTACAGTTATCACCTTAATGCCCTCTCTGTTGGCCATCAAGTACAGATTGTTTCTTACATAAAAAGTGTGATAGTTTGGGAAATAAAACTATACTGAGCTTCACATTCCAGAACAGCAGAATACATGTCTGCAAAGGGACAACCTAGGCACTTAAAAGTAGTTTTTCCTAGTCACTTTGTATCAGATACCAGGAACAATACCATAGCTATACCAACAGAGCTAACACTGCTGGAATACAAGAGGTATGTTTCACATGTGAAAAACAATTGAGGTTATAACATCAAAGTGTGCTGAAATATATTATAATGTTAACAGTATGCACTGCCATCCTTAAATATGCATATATTTACACAAATTATCACGTGCTTCTATATCACAAGGGTACAGTTACCTTGGAATTCAAACCAAGAACAGATTATCATATTAAAAGGTAAGAACAAATGGTTTATATACAGAAATCATGCAAGTCAATTACAACTGATGCCAAAGCTGAGCAGTAACTGTACTTCTCCAAACGCCCTTCAGCTATGCAGAGATTGTATGGTAACTAAAGCCAGAGAGGATGGATCTGTATCATCGAGACAGCTACCTGGTAAATAAAATATGAAGACAGACAGACAGACAGACAAGAGATTTATAT
>JANRMJ010149895.1:0-10412 GCA_025584955.1 Alethe diademata | reverse complement strand
ATGAAAAAAAAAGATGGTGGTACAGCATTCCACTGTGGTGAAGAGAAAAAAGGGAGAGGAGGAGGCCTTTTAGACAATTCCCATCATAACTCTAATAGTATGTCATAGTAAAGGGGATATGTATGTTATTAGTGGACAATTAGACTAACCAGGATGAGATTTTTGCCTGTCAGCTAGGCAGTGTCCTGTGGGATTTTAGTATTGAAGTTTTTAGAACTAAACTCTCCTAATAAACTAAATACGTTAAGTTCTAATGCTACATCAACGGAGTTGATTTACATATCAGTAGAAGGCCGGCATACATACCTGAAATAGTGAGAAATCCAGGCTGCTGCATGTAGATAGATGAGACACACATTGAGGTAGGATGGAAAAGACAGAAGATTCACTTCCACAGTTTATTTCTCTTCTTCTCTCCATGTTTACTCATAACAAGCTGCAAATAAAATCTTTGGGAAAGAGCATATTCTGAAAAGCAAAGAAAGATCTTTAGAGATCATGATGAAGTTGTCATTGAAAGCAAAGAAGTAGGCAGCTGAGGACATGACAACATTCATGTTGGCTAATTTATAAACTCTTGAAAATCTTTCTGCACCTTTAAAAAGATGAAGTCAGTGTAACAGGAGATGGAGATACACATTTTTTAAACAATAACTAGACCGAGATCTGGATTCCCTTAAGTGTTAGGCTGATGCCACTCCTCAGGACTGCCTAGTCCATGGCCACATTTGTGCTTGGAGAATTCTTCTATTCACAGGGCTTTGTTAGGCCATGAAAAGGCAGCACTTATACATAAAACTTTATTTAGCTACCTCAGCCCAATTTGCTATCAGGCTATGTGCCATGAAAAAGACATTTACATAGTATTTGTATTGTAGGAAAATAATGCTCCTAACTGAAATAAGGATATGGAAAATCTAAATGTACGTAGGCTAAGGATGACTTGTGTCAGTAGAATTTATTGATAGGAGGATTAATAAGATGACCTTTGGTAACTAACCATCCCATTCTTTACCCATGGACAGCTCAGCTGTGTCAAAGCTGTATGTAAAACAGGTCCTGAATCACTACCCGTTGCAGTCCAACTATTTTGAAGTAACATGGTAACTTTTTATTTCCAAGACAAATTGAACTTAACTATGGTGTTTCAGAAGCAACCTAAGCCTCTGTGTGGCAAAGATCCAGTACACTCAATGCTTTCTCTAAAATGCATTGAACAGCTCCAGGGTCACCCAGAAACAATCTCTTTTTCTCTGTGTTTCAGTTTCTCTGTGTTTCTACTGTCCAAGTAGAAACCCCAGTGCCAATACCCTGGAATAATCAGTCTAGGTGACGTTGCCAATTTTTGCAAGGTGATACTGCAATCTCCAGGGGGCTTGATAAAGGGGACGATTCACAGTCAAATAAACCCTTGACAGTCTGGACAGTGTTTTCCCAACATTTCAGCGAGGTCACATGTGACACTTCATTAAATTTTCCTGCTCTGTAGCTGCTAAAATCATACAAATGCATCCACTTTTGAATGGGCTTTATCTCTTCCTTCCCACCATTGTCAAGATGTAGCTGAGTATGCTAGAGAAGCTGGCAGCTGTAGAGAGGCTGTAGGTGAAACAAAGAGCTTTTTCACCAGGTAGGGCTGTTGTCATCTCTGATGGAAGTAGGTTTTGCTGTGTGAAAGGCTTGGCTGCATTTGGGATTGATTCAGGTTTTTTCAGTTTGCCCTTGCCTTCTTACGATATTTCTATTTATTTCTAGGCATAGCTGTAAGAAAGGTCCTTCAACCTTTATTGTCATGATGTAAGTCTAAATGCTGGATGAACAAAGCTGTTGGGAAGGGATCAATCTGCCAATAGTCAAAGGTCAATGCCTGGGTATAAACTGCAGAAATAAAATCAATCCACCATAACCTAAATCCCTCAAAGGTACAGGGAAAATGCCAAGATGGGTCACCCACAGTGCCAAAGCACAGGTTGCAGTGGCTGTCAGCCAAGCTGAACAGCACGTTGAGGGGTTCCAGTCTTGCAGACCAACAAGCCTATACCGTGCAAGCGCCACACATCTCCTACGAAGGTGCTCAGGTAGTGTCACTAAATTCCCAAAAGATCATGAGTCATGTGAAATGGACAAGGTGGGAAGCAAACCCATAATTGTCCCCATGTTACCTGGATAATGCATACACAGATGCCCATCGGATCTGTGGCAGTGGATCTAGCTGAGTGCACACTTCAGAGCTCGGCATCCGTGCCAGATTGATTGGCATTCTTAGAATGAGCCTGTCATGAATCCTAGTGCATACAGCCTTGAAAGAGAACCTTACCAAGCTTAGTTTTCTATGATACCACCCTGCCTAACTTTGCTCTACCCTGTCCTTAAGTTTGCCCTCTGCCCTCAGGGGTTGATCTGCTCTGATCTTCTGCACATTTGGAGTATAGAGGAACTGTACTTTGGATATCTCCTGCCTGCACTGTCAGTGACGTTTTTGTTATCTGTCTGGGCTAACTGGGCAAGCTATGGCAAGCAAAGAGTATGACAGAGTGGCTCTGCACAGGAAAGGAGTGTCCTGGTCCCAGCCACAGCCCATACCAGGAGAGGGCTGTCGTGGACACTTCCTAGACCTCACTGTGCTCTGCACCAGGCTCTGCCACAGCATCTCTGGGATTAATTCCTCCCCACTCTGATAAGGCAGAGAAAGGCTATTCATACACTGAGGATAGACCTGCACATCAAGACAGCAAAGTAATTAAAAAGATGTTTTTAAAAGACAGACAAAGTGCTGGATGTTGATAGACAAAGTTGAGCAGGATCTTTCAGTGGGTGGTGTGCAGGATTGGTGTGCAATCCTAATGTGAAAGATTAGTGCCTAAGGCACAGGTGTTGAGCAGATGGTCTTCTCCTTTTTAGGTATAGATGCACTTTGGTATTTTATAAACTTCATGAAAGGAAAGTCAGGGCAGCACAAAGCTATTTTTTCCTACTTAGCAGCTGGAAGTAAGGTGAATTTATCAGCCTCAGTGGTGTCCCTTCTGAACAACAGCATCCCACAAAGCAAAAAGGCAAACAAGTAATGCAGCACAGCATGACATGTTTGAAATTATCTGTCTTATTTTGTGCACCTGAAAGAACAAACTTTTTGATACAAGGCAGGTGTAATTCAGTCTTTGTGCTGACTCAGACTTGGCAATTAGCTGAGGAAAAACTGTAAAATGCGGTGAATTTTTTGTTAATAATTGGGACTTTATGTCTCTGTGTGTGTGCATGCATGCATATGGACAGCTGCAGCTCAGTGGGACTGAGAAATAAGGGTGTACTGCATTTAGTGCAAAAGTGAGGACTTCACTGGCTAAGTCACCAATGCCTCTTTTCTTCTTTCTCCCCCTTTCCACTCTTCCATATACTCATCATATAGCATTTTTATCCATATTCAAGTGCTCAGATATAATTTAATCCACACAGTCCCTTCCTGCCCATCTATAAAGGAATTTGTTCCATTGCAGTGGAACGTTACAATGTTTATTACATATCTGTCTAAGATGATCCCCAAAGCAAGCATTTTATCCTCACTTATATAATCATCATAAGGTAGAAAATGAAATTTCCAAAATCAAAAAAGTGTAGGAGAGCTTCAGGGAACCACATGTCAGTTTCTACTTTGATGTACGCTATGTTTAAAAAAATATCTGGGAAGGAGAGATGTTGCGGAGAGGAAAAAGACGCACTGAGTATCTTCCAGGAGATTTCCTCTCTATTGCTTAATTCTTTCGATTGTAGAAGGAAGAAAATAATCTCTCCTTTCTGCCTGGAGTGAGAGTGAAAGTATTCTGAAGAAACTTTGCAAGAACCTCATTTAGTACTGTGGATGGTTTCTCATTCCCACTTGCATCTTAATAAAAGCAAACATCACCTCAAGGTTTGCAGTGAGGGTATAATGATTTTTAAAACTTTGGTGGGATTGGCAGATAAATACTTTGCTTCCTAAGATGATTTAGAAAGAAGCTTTATCTCAGACTAGTGAACTTTATCATCTGAAGTAAAGGAGAAGCTGGGGTTAATGGTGTGTGTTTATCCAGAAGATGAGTGCTTGTTTCCAAAATGTATACTGCTGTTTATTTCCTGGGAGAGCAGAGTTTTGGTCCTAATTGTCAAGGGCAGTTGAATATTATTAACATCTTTCTCTATTTCTATCCCTCTCTTCTCTGTTTAGAAAGACATTTAAGCACATACTGTATTAGTTCAAGAAGAAGAGCCCTGTATTTCTCTCCTACTAGCAATTGCATCCTCTCTACCTGCTTTCATTATTTGGTTGTGTCTTCACAATAATAGCTCTTTTTCTTTCATGGTTTTCCTAAACTAACTCTCTCTTTCCTCACTCATCTCTGCCACCTCCTATTTGCACTTACAGCTACTGTCAGTGTCATCTGTTCCTGCCATCTGCTTCCGGAATATTATGAAGCTGTAATCACAGGACATTTTGAAATTTATTCATACAAATCAAAGACATTCAGTTGCTGTCAAGGGTGGATTTAGAGCTAAGAAAGGCATAGGTCTCCTGGCAGAGGCTTTCAGAAACAGCAGCTGGCAGAGGGAGACTGGAGCAGTTTTCCATCCCACCTGGCTCCTGACCTCCGGCATTTCTGCATTCTCAGGACTGGCTTCAGCTGAGATCAGCAACTTGGCCAGATTTGCAGTTGAGTGGTAAACATGACTCTGGTGAGAATGAGACCAAAGGAATTTTTCACTTGTGACGCTGTTTGTGCCTAGCCTGTAAAAGTGTATAACCACAGCAGTAACCTCTGTCTTGCTCCTTTCATAAAAGGCTGTACCTTAGTATATATTTTTTCTTAATTATTTGAGGTAGGGACTACTTTATTAAGTCCAAGCGGTACTTATATAGTGGCCTAATCCCAATCAAGGGCCTCTAGATGCTACTCTAGTAAATGGTAGTAGTAGTATCAGATGGGGAGCTATCTGTGTCATCCCACGTGGAAAGCAGATGCTAAGGGCTGCTCCTTTACTGCTCAGTTTATACTCTTAACTTCCAGAAAAATGGAATAGGTTGCAATAAACTATGATGGCTTTGTAAAATGCTGTAGACTGCCTCTACTGCTCCAAGAGAGGTTCTACAAAATGAAATAGCTGGTGCCAAGCACCCACATACACAGTATGTACATTTCAGGCTAGTGTTGTTTTTGCTTTGGACTTTCTCTACTCTGATCTCTGGAGTGATTTGTAGCAGAAGTGCCTTAGTTGCAGTCTTGGTGTGCAACTTCTAATTTGCCTTCATTCAAGGAAAGGCTGATCCATGCTCTGTGCAAGCCAGGGTGGAGGTGGTGGAGAACTGCACACTTCTTATAAAACTATAAGGCTGATTTTTGCAGTATACTCCACTGACTTCGAAACTATTTAAGATCTGTTTAAAAATGTTTGCTCTTTCACAGTTCATTTTCATACATTTGGTGGATTGGTATGCCTTTCAAAATGTCTCCTCTAGGTCACCTGTTTTCCAGAAGCACCTTCAGTATGTCAGTGTTTCTATAGATGTCCCTGAATGGAAACATCATTATGTAGGAAAAGCAACAAAAATGAAAAAAGAACTGTTACATATTTCTGCAAAAACAAACCAGTTGCTCAGTGGATTCCCTTTTCTCCCAAGACCTATTAAATCCAACATGAATTTAATGTGCCTATGGCCTCAGTGAAACGGGTGCACACTGCCTATGCTCCTCATGCCAGCTAAGCTGCTGCAGTCTCAGCTAGTAGCTGGAGGCAAGCCAGCTTAGGGTCCTGGAGGCTGTAGACACAAGCCAAAGACACTTGGCAGGTATTAGACCACAGAAATCAATGAGTAGAAAAGTTTGGCTCTGTTGTTACTGCTGGGTTGCTGTGTTGGAATAAAGAAGTGTGACCTACTGATTTGCAGTGGCAGTACTGTAGCTGAAGGATTGCAAAATCAGGATGCTTTAATCCCAGAGGTTTTGGTTGGGTTTTTTTTTGGGGGGGGTGTGTTTTTGGTGTTGTTGTTGTTTGTTTGTTTGTTTTTTAATTTATTTAGGGAGACATCTTCAAAACACACACAAAGGAGTTAAATGTGACACATCGTGAAAACAAGGAGCAATGTTATCAAGGGATCAGAATTAGGATGAGTTTCTTCCCTATAATTGTCTACCCACTTCCTGGTGCCACAGCACTTGGTAGCATTCCCTCACAGGTGGGAAAACTGGTGAAGCTATACTTGGTTAGAATTTAAAATCCTGACAAGGACATCTTGAGAGGAAAGGTTAGTCATCTGGTGCACTGGTTTCACAAGGGATGTGGCTGGTACCATGTCAACAAAGGCTGACAATGGTGCAGGTGAAAGGGCAGCCATGGAAAGAATCAGTGAAGTAATGAACAGTAATGTCAGGGAAATACAAAAGGCAGGGGAGAGGCCATAGCATATTACCACTCTCGATGAAATGCCTGAGCCACTTGTTCCATGGTGGCAATTTGTCATGTTTGCTGTCAGGTGATGTGGATTGGCAGCAGAGATCTAGAAACAGAGGAGGGAGGAAATGGTGGTTGTGCACAAGCAGGTGGGAAGGCACTGATTTCAGCTCCAGGCAAGCACTGATTTCTTTGTAATTGTTCAACTAATCTCACAAAAGGACTGTATACTGAAGTGAAAAGCAGATTGCTTTATGTGCAGGGAAAGAGGTACAAGTGTTTTTGCTACATCCAAAATGCATCAGAACAATTGAAAAACTTCATGGGCCACCTTTAACCGGAAGATTGAAGCAACCTTCATCTCCTTGCTCCTTCACACAGATCCTGTATGAACATGCTGATGTACATGTTTTGGGATGGGATGAAAAGCCCATTTGCCTATTAAGCTGTTTTCACCATGGGAAGCACAAAAATCTTAAAAACTCAGACAAGGAGCCTTATGTTAATCTTGGAGTTGGCAAATCCTTGTTCTGGGCCACAACCAGCAGGTGTGACAACAGACGTTGGAGCTGAAGTCCTGAAGCTGCATTCCTGTGCCTGCACTACCACCACTTGGATGGGGATGGGGCACCCCTACCTGTTAGTGCCTTGTGGTGGTCAGCAAGGATAGGGGGCACAGCCTAGGGATGGGAAAGGGTAGGTTTGGTCATGGTACAGGACGCTGGAAAGGACCTGGGATTCCTGGGAAGCAAAAAGTCAAGGTGGGATTAAAAAAACATTTTCTTCTTGCCCAGGTTAGCCATACATAGACTTGTCTAAATCTGAAATGGATGGGATGGTTTTTAGAAAATATTTAGCAAGACAATTATAAAACAGCTTGGCTCTTGGCTAGTTAGAACTTCACAGCTTTACACTGGGTTTGTTTTATATACATAGCTACAAACTCTGTTGGTATAAACCAACTGTATATTAGAATATTAGTGTGTATTAGACCACTATACTGTAAACTCTGCATCTCAGCCTGTTTCACACAGTTTTGGCCCTCACTAATCTTTTCTCTCTTTGAAATTAAAAAGTTTGCTGAAGTAATTATTGATTTGTAATAGGAAATACTGTATATTTTTTTTTTATTTTTATGTGCGGCCTGCAGTGAAACAGGTACAAATCCATGGATCATGCATACTTTACAGAGAAATCTGGATTTGGTAGTAAACTCTGCAGATTTCAAAAATGTTATTTCTTCAAATCCACCCCAGGATTCCTAGTGGAACTGAACACAGGATTGACTTCTGACTGTTCAGGTTCAGCGCTCCCAGGACTGTCCTTATGAGGCACATATTTGCAGGAACTCAACACCTAGTTTCCTAAGTTCCTAGATCTGATCTTCAGTATGCATCAACAAAATTTAGACACCTCAATCTCATAAGCGCTGGTGTGAAAGCTGAGAATATGAAGTCATATAATAGCAACTGACGAAATTAATTTGAAAGCAAATAAAGCAGATAAATTTTTGTTTGATTTTTCTTTGTTTTAAAGTCACAGAGTGGCAAATAACATGATTATGCAAATAATGTGATTTTTCAAGGTGCTCCTTACTAAGACGTTCCAATCAAGGCTTACTCTTTGTTTTCTATATCCAAATGATAAATATTTTGCCTTTTACAAAATAATTTTTTTATAACCCAAGGGCTGGTACCTGCAGATAAACTTGTGCTTCAGCACACTCTTGTGACATGAAAAGCACTGATAAATCACAATCTAAACTGCAATTTCACATCCTCTCAAAAATCACTCTAACAGAGGCATGGCAAGTCATTTAGCTGGTTGGCAGAGCAAAGCCTGTCAGTACACTTACACTGCAGACATGTAACCTGTTTTCCCTTCCTCCACCTGCTGCATCAATTTGGGGTTGGGTAGGCGTTATGCAAAACAATAGCTTCTACCATTTCTGAAATATGTAGAATTCCCCTTTAGTTTGCAGCTTTTTCTATCCCCTCCCCTCTTACTGTATCAAGATTTTGATATGGCACACATGAGTGCTTTACTGAATCTGAAGGAAAAGGAGCTAAAACGTATTGGGAGGTATGGTGTTGTCATGAGCATGGTAGACTGTGAGAAGACCGTGGGCAGATGGTCTGTTAAATGCTTGTCCTTTGCAAGCATGGGGAATATCACTCACAGAGTAAAAACCATGGCCTTGGGCCACCCCCACAGCTAGGAAATCTGCATAGGAGAAGAGTGCTGCACTTTCCAAGGTCAGGCATGGACCGTTTCCCAGACAAAGGCTGGGAACACCCATCCTGGAGGGATCTGCAGGACTGAGCTGACTTTCCCCTCTGTAGGTAGAGCCAAGCAGTGAAGCAAGGTGTTGAAGCATCACCAGAGCCAGTCTTGGTTCAGTGGAGCCTGCAGAGAACAGTAGAGCTTCATGTTAGTAAAGCATTCCTGAGGTTACCCAGGATTACTGGCCCCATGCTCTGGGTGTAAGGCATAAGCAAAATATTTCAGTACAAAATGTGCATGATGCCTACTCTCCTTTATTATGGGAAATATTCTTCTGAGATCCCTGTGGATTTTGGGTGTCACTGCCACCCTTTTGTCTCCAGTGCCAAGCCCCAAATCCCACTGTACCCAGCTGATGCACTCAATGCAGCTGCTTGATGATTGAGAAAACATCAACAGTCAAAGTGGAAGCACTCCAATAATGGGAATGTGAGATGAGAAAGTAAGTGGTAACATCAAGAAATGTATAAGACATTTTCTCAGCCAGAGAGTTTCCCTTTCTAGAAGTAAAATCAAGGCATGTAACAAACAAGGGTGAATTTAAAGAGAAAGTATTCCCATGTGTCTTGTTTTTGTTTTCTCTTAGGCTCAGATTGGAATTGCATTGTAGCACAAACTCCTATTAGAAATATCTGGTCTAAGTCTGTAGGGTTATTTGTTTATGGGTTTGGCTTAATTGATTATCATTTTTCTCCCTTATATTTTTGATTCTTTCTCCCCTCTAGCTTTATTCTAGTAATATTTTCTCAGCTTTTGTCTTCTTTGTTTCTCTTTTATCTTCTCCTCTCCTGTCTCTCCAGTCATCTTTAGCTGCATTTGCCTGCTCAACGCACTATCTTGCAGAGTTAGTAGATCCTTCAGATGGTTAGTGCTCAGGTTTTAGAAAGACCTCTTTTTCCTTTATTCTTTGTTTTGTTTTTCCCCCACAATCTTTTACTGTCTGCAAAACCAACCGCAGAGGGATAGAGGCTTTCCTTCCTTCCAAGTAGAGTGCCACCTTTCTTGGAAGTAGTTTTCCCTGATTTCTGCAGCTAATGGAATCATTTTCCTTCCTAGTTACTTTGATGAATCTCTTTTTGTCTCCCAGTGAGTGGGGCATCTGTATGAGGGTTATTGACATCCAGACACTTTATTATACCGTCTCTCAAGTAATGGGTTTGATTTTCATGTTCATTAGGGTTGCTCAACATGTGGTGAAGTGCTGCTTTTAGGACTCTCTAGTCTCCCTGGTTGGTGTGAAAGGGGTTTTGGCGCAAGTGAGAATAAAGGCCAGTACTGTCATTACCTGCTGTTCAAAATGACTCATTACTTACTTTTCTTTGTGAAATTGATGCTATCAGTGATATGAGAGAAGGATGTTCTTGCTACTTGAAACACTGCACAGTGACTTGAAGAATTTTCAGATTTTCATTCACATTTTTGCCCATTAGGTAGTGCCTGATGCTCATTAGGTAATACAGCTGGAGGCCAGTTTTGGTCTCCAAAGAACAAAAAAAACTTTTTATTTGTTAAAGGTACTTTAGGATTCATGCACTTTAGGATTGATTTTTATTGGTACAGCACAGATGGCCCAACTACCTCTGTCTTCACATAGAATAAACCCAAATATCTCAACTGCAATAATTACTTTTTTGCAGGCGCACTCCTTTTCTCCTCTGTCCTGGTTTTAAGGACAGTTATCTGCCAATAAAGGCAGAAGCTTCTCTTTG
>JANRMJ010149894.1:0-10420 GCA_025584955.1 Alethe diademata | reverse complement strand
GAGCTCTCAGGTCACCAAATCCAAACGCTAACCCAAACCTACCAATGCCACCACTGAGCCGTGTCCCAAGTGCCACATTTGCCCCCTCTTTAAATCCCTCCAGGAATGGTGACACCACCATAGCCCCAAGCAGCCTATTCCGATGTTTGGCAACACTTTTTGGTGAGAAAGCATGCCTAGTAGCCCACTTAAACGTTCCCACGATGCATACCTAGGCACTTTTCACTCGTACTGCTGCTTTTTCCCCGGCAGAAGAGCCTGAAGCCGGGACGGTCATTAGGAATTCCCGCGGGATGCGATGGCTTTCCTTTAGTGACACCCGGCGCTTCCTGCTCCTCATTTCCTCACTTTTCCCGTCCCACACAGCCCAGGGAGCCGCTCCGGCCGAGTCCCCCGGAGGCGCCGCTGGCACCGAGGCTGAGCTGAACGGCGGAGCCGAACGCAGCGGCGAGCCCGTGAAGGCACGGTGAGGCTGAGCAGCACCTGCGGGGGCTCTGGCGGCTGGGAGAGAGCGGCTGCACTGAGGGGCACGGTGCGACTGAGGGGATGCAGCGATGGCCGGAGCGGCGGAGGCTGCGAGCACTGAGGGACTGAGGGTGATGGCGGCGCCAGGAACGCTGAGGGCAGTGATGGGACGGAGGGATGTGGGGGCTGCGGCGATGGCGGCACTGAGGGCAGCATTGAGAGGTGAATCCGATGGCGGCACTGAGGGCTGGGCGGCTGAGGGCGATGGCGGCAATGAGGGCGCTGAGGGCAGCGTTCAGCTGTGAGGGTGATGGTGGCGCTGAGGGCAGCACTGAGAGGCGAAGCCGATGGCAGCACTGAGGGCACTGAGGGCACTGAGGGCTGGGTGTCTGAGGCCCATGGTGGCACCGCCGCTCTGAGGGCAGGGGCGGCTCTCCACACACCAAGGGCAGCGGCGCGTCCGGGGATCTGAGGGCAGGGCTGGCACTGAGGCCGATGGCGGCTGGGGAGGACGCTGAGGGCTCTGGGGGCTTGTGACAGAACAGTTGTCAAGTGAACCATCAGGGCAGGGTTCCTCTCGTGTTACACATCCCTTGGGAGTGGAGAACAACAGGTATTGTGTGCCTGAAGTGACTCCAATGAAATACAGAGCGATCTTTGTTTGACTTGTTTTTGTTCTTCTCCTGAGGAGGATGTCAGTGCTGTCCCTGAGTGTTCAGGAGAGCAGCCTGAGAACAGCTGAGAACAGCCGTGTCTGGCAGCACAAACAATGGGAACAGCTCAAGGAGCCCGAGGAGCCTGCAAAGAGGAGAGCCCACGTTCCTTGAGAGAGCTCCAGAAGGGCAGCTCTGAGCTGGACAGACACGAAGGGAGATCAGCAGAGTTCAGGCCGTGTCTGCAGTGTCAGCTCCTGTGCCTTTAGTTAAAATCCTGCACTGGCACCAGCTCCCTGAGCCCTGCCCTGCAGGGACAGCGACACCGAGGCCTCTGCTGTGGCCACAGAGCCGTGACTGAACCTGACCTGTGAGAGTTGTAGGAGTTGTGTCCCCAGCCTTACCTGTGGGAGCTCTGTCCCCAGCCTGACCTGTGGGAGCTGTGTCCTTAACCTGACCTGTGGGAGCTCTGTCCCCAGCCCCGATGTCCCCACTGCCAGCTGAGCTCCATGGATCAATCTGCTCCACAGGTGACAGTGCCATGGAGGCAGCCCTGAGCAGGGTGACTGTTCCACCAACAGCAAAAACCCCAACAAAATGATGAAGCCAGTGCAAAAGTCCAAACTTCTTGCCTCAAATCATCACCCACATTTGGTACCAGTCTGCTGATGCCTATCCTGAGACACAGGAGTAAAACAAGCAGCAGAACATCTGAGGGAAAACGTTTCTCAAATCCAGGAACTAAAGGAAAAGCCTAAATGCCCCCAGCTTGGCAAGGCCTCAGAGGGGAGAGGGAGCCCTTTGGATCTGCACCCCAGATCTAAGCTGGAGCAGCCTGCAGGCTGGCAGGGAGCTCTTCTCCTGCCAGCTGCACCTCCCAGAGCTGGGGGCAGAGCTGGAGGAGCTGTGGCTCACTGCAGAGGCAGCCCCTCAGTGCCAGCTAATGCAGCTGCTTCACGGCCCAGCTCACAGCACAACTTCAGCATTTCAGCTGGCTCAGGCCTCTGCCAGCTCGGGGAAAGGGCAGGGCTGGGCTCTTCGTGTGAGCTGGGACTGTGGTTAAAGCTCTTGTGGGGCCACTTGCACTGCTGTGGCTTTACTGGGAATAGTTCAGGACTTCACAGTCTGGACAGCTCTGGAAGGATCGGCTGTTCTCTACAGAGCAGCCTCAATTCCCACTGACACTGCCCCAGGGAAACGTGTCCCTGGACTCAGGGACCTGCTGCTGCCACCTGAGCAGTGAGACCGGGGGGACAGGGGGGATTTGGGGGTTTGGGTGTGTGGGGTTTGAAAAGCCTGGGCTCTGTGTGGGGTCAGTCGTGTGCAGGGACAGCTGGAACTTGTGTCACTTGTGTGCAGAGGGGAGAGGACCTGGCAGTGAGGCTTCTGGCAGTGCTTTCCTGCCGAGGAACTGCAAGGCAGGCTGGTTCTCAGGAGGAGAGAATGGGGAGGTGGGAGCTAAATAGACAAGTTCTTTGTTCTTGCAAAGCCCCAGAACTTGTTTGGATATTTTCTTTCTAAGCCTGCTCGGGAGCATCTGGGATTTTCCAGTCCCTGAGGGCAGTGCAAGTGCTGCCAAGGGAAACCTGCACACACTGATAAAATGTCAGCACACAGCTGATACTGACTCGGTGTCCCTTTTTCTGGCTGTCTCCAGACCCCTCCAGGACAAATGAGGCTGCTTCTGGATTGCTCCCAGGCCAGGAGGCCTCCCCAGCTCTCCCAGAGAAAGTGCTCACCACTCCAAGAATTTCGTAGAGGCTTTTGACCACGTGCACAGTTCTAGTTGACACTTGTTTATTTATTTATTGTTACTACAACAACTGTTGTAGCTATCTGAAGAGATTTTTAGACTGCAATTGACATTTGCATATTTTAGCAGAGCACTTGTAGCAGTTTCCAGTAAATTCAAGTTTTAATTGAAATGGGTGTTGATCTTTGTTACTCTAAGCAAGTAGCAGATGTAAACATTATGACGCTGAGGATTTTGGCAGTGAGTGAAGGTGACTGGTGGAAAATATCCAAGCGTGCCCTGCAGATGCCTCAGTTCAGTAAAGCTGGGCAATGAATGCACAGATTTTTCATGGCCCAACCCACTGTGCAAACCCTCAATCCAGAACAAGGGAGAGCTCCAGAGGGGAGCAGCTGCAGGGCAATGCTGGCCCTGGATGTCTCCGAGTCCCCCAGCCGTGGATGTGCCCGGCATGAGCTGCTTTCAGCAGAGGCACTGCAGGACCTTGGCTGGACAAGCCCCTGTGTCCCCACTGAGCTCTCTGTGCTTCTGGAACCCCCACACGTGCACAGCTGCTGCAGAGCCCTGCAGGCCTCTCTCTGATGCACCTGGCAGAACTTTACACTGTCCCAGCACAGAACCTCAGGGCTGCACCTGCTGCTGCACGCCCCTCTGCCCTGCTGAGGCTCAGAGGCCCAGGGGAAGCAGAGGCTGTGCCCTGCTGCCTGGACGTGCTAGGAATGTGCACCTGTGCTGACAGAGAGCAGGGAACCAAATTCAACCCTCTTAACCATTACAGTTAAACCACTGGTTTGAGGGCAAAAGGAAAATGTTAAGTAATTTTGCCTGAATTTTTTGGACATGAAAAGAAACTGTGATCTGTTCGCAAAAGCAACACCGCCCTTGTGGGTACAGACCTCCTTGCAAGATGAACAGACAGTTGTCAGAGAGGTCACACCTGCAGAGTGAAAACCCTCTGTGCCATTTATTTGATATAAACTAAGAACAGGCTCTTTATCCTCTGCAAGGACTTGCCATTGAAATATTGTGGAGAGACACAGCTCTCGTTTACAAGTGTTAAATTGTCAGACAAATCAGCCAAACACCGTCCCATATCCTTTTTTTGCCTCTGGCTGCTGAGTTGTTGCTGAGAAAGGAAGAGGCAGAGCCCTTCAGGGTTCACAGACAAGACCTTCCTACAGGTAAAAACTTTCTTTTTTCTTTTGTTTTCCAAAACAAAGGAGCTGAGAAGTGTGTGGCCATCATGACCAGGACCATGAACTCCCACATTTTCACTGCTTTAAAATCCAGAGGCTTTAGGAAGTGACACAGATTGTCACAAAATGGCCTGTAGATAGAATTTCCAAGGATACTATCCTCTCCCCTTTTCCCTTTTCCCTTCCCTTTCCCTTTTCCTCTCCCTTTCTCTCTTCACTGATTTTGTCTTATTTTGGCATACAGAATTATTTTATCATGTGACCCGTTCAAAAGTGATCCACCACCCCTTCATTACCTCTGTCAGATGCTGTTTGAAGGTGTTTTCTGAGAGGCATCTCTACACCATCCCACCCTTGCAGGTGCTCTTGCTTGCTGACAGAGGCTGTCACAGCACTGCCAGCAGCACCTGTGAAGTCACAGCTGCCGAATTTGTGCTGGCCCGAGGCGCTTCCCTTGGAGTGGAAAAACCAGGAGGAGCTCATGCTCTGCCTCCCCACGCTCCTGAATCCCTGGAATCCCTCCAGACACCACAACCAGAGGAGCAAGAGAATGTGGTAAAGCTCCAGGGACACTTTGGGCCAGGGCTCTAGGCAGCAGGATCTTCCCTTGACCCATGGCTATCACCACACTCCTCCAAACACTCTCTTGTTTTTTTGGGGAAATCTCTTCAGAGTTAAACACTTATGACTCTGAAGGAAGCCAAAGACTTGGCCCTTTATTCTGATAATATGATTCCTCTGCCCATGGATAAAAACCCCTAAGCAATTCTTTTGACCTAAGCAGCCTCCAAGCATGCACTTTGCCAGAGACATGTGCAGGTGTTCTGGGAATGTTCCAGCTGGAGGTGCAGATCTTGCCAAAGAGGTGTTCCTGCTTTGGGAGAAGAGAGGAGCCAAGCCATCTCTGTACAGCTGCTCATATTTTCAAACCACTGGTGGATTCCTCACTGAAGGATGCAGAACAACTCAGATATGCATGTGATAAAGAAAACATAATCCAAAATTTTGTCCTGATGAAGAGGTTAGAAAAATTGTTTTAATACTTGTGTTGGCTCCCCACTGTCCAATAATTTTCCTCATGCTGAGACAGTTTTGGAAGAGAATACCATTCCAGCAGAACTTCACTAAAATATGTGACTGATAATCAATGATATGGCAAACATAACATTTTATTTATGGTAAGGCAATGAACTCTGCTCCTTAACTGTATGAGTAATTCAGTAAATATGTGCTGAAAATTGACACGATTCCTACGGCTGGGAGGATGGTGTCATTTAGAACACAGCAATCAGGACTGAGCCATCCCTCACCCAAGGCTATAGCAGAGCATTTTTTAGTGAGCACACTGTTTTCTGACCGCCTAGGAACTTAAATCCTTACCTCGTTTTTACTTCTGTTAATTACTTCTCTGTTTTCACAGGTTTCTGGAAAAAATACTACTTGTTTCAAAAGATAGACTGTCCCTCAAAAATACAGTATTATTTAAAAATAAATCAAAACACAATACAAACTATTAATAACAAACCAAAACAAAATGAAACCAAAAGAAGAAGAAAAAAAACTAACTAATCCTCAAACCACAACAAACTTCTGACTGAATTGCAGCATTACAAACAGATTAGACATTAGAGTTAATCCCCATACATCTGGTCAAATAAAGGATCCCTGCTCCTTAGTGCTACACTGGTGCAAAGGAGTATTATTTTGCATGGAAAAGTCACAGAGTTTTTCCTTGCATAACTTCTTCCCCCAGCCCAGCACAGACATAACTCACACCTTTTATGAGATTTTCAGGACAGACCTCTTGTCACAAGGAGTCAAAAAGTATGTTCAAAGGGCTGGATTTTGCCTGTAAACCTGCTACACCTTCAGCTCCATGGAAGCTCTTGAAATAACTCACAGCTCAGAGGGTGTGTGGGGCTGCCTTGCCCAGGAGGCAAGATGTGGAACCTCAGCACCGCAAGTCAAGGTGCTGGCTGGAGACCTAAATGCAGAGAAATTCTGCCAACACTGATTGCTCTCATGGTTAGGAGGTGACTGGCACTGACAGCTTTCCTTCTCATTCCTCTACAACCATGGCTGTCAGTGTTTCTGGGTTTGTATTAATGACAAGGGTAGAGGGTAACCTTGTGGATTAATGGAGGGTGAAGCAGTGTCAGAATTCAGCTTATTTCTGTTTTTTTGTTTGATGGCATTTTTCCTGTGGTAAGTCTGACAAACAAGGACATCTTCTTGGGAGTGCTCAGAATCCAGGATCTGTGACCTCAGCAGTAGCCAAATGTCCCCTGTGAACCTGTTTGCCACAAAAGTAAACAAAATTCAAGGCAAAGGTGTGTTCACAGCAAAGGTGTGAGCTCTTTGCTTTTTTTGAAGACAGGAAATATACCAAACTCAAACCTGCTTTCTGAATCCTTGGAAAATCTGACTTAAGGAAGTAACATTTTGGGATACTTGTGATGTCAGAACGTGCAAATTTTTAGTTGATCATTCATTCAGACACTTGGTAAGCCAGACCAATAATGCCCTTATTAAAGTTTTAACAAAGCTGACTGAAATAAAATCACTTGAAATTTTGCTTTTAATCTTCAACAGTGTTTCAAATATGAGAATATTCATTTGAGGGAAAAACAGATTGCATTTGCACAGTTGCAGTTTTTTGTTCAGCACATGGATTCTCTAATTTCCTCTTCTGTAGTTGTAAGAATTGAAGTAAACCACCTGCTTTGGAAATGCAGCTCAAATGTACCTGTTTATATTTTGCTTAATGTATTTTTTGCGTGAGGTGAAAATACTCAGTTGTCGTGTGCTTTATGCCATTCTTTGTAATTGTGAGACTGGAAAAAGACCACAGGAATTTCTCCCACTAACACAAAGTACATCAGACAGCATTACAAAGACTCTACAGCAATACTCATATTTTGCTTTACGTATAACTTTATTAAATGTATCTTTCAAAATAGATTTTACCAACCAGACTTTAATTCCGTTACAGCAACCGCTTTTCAGTCGACTAGACAAGGGAAGTATTCCCATACAGATCTGCAATACCCTCCATATCTGAACTCCCTGCAGTTCCAGAGTTGCAGTGTAATGTAAGAAAACAACCAGGCACTGCAGAGTTTAGAAGGGCGAGTGGCCCCTGCCCTGCCCGGGAGCGGAGGAGCTGCAGAGGCAGCCCCGGGCACAGGGACCCGCTCCCCGCCGGCTCCTCCGGGGCCGCTCCCGCTCTGCGGGGCTGCGCACAGGGCGGGCGCAGCTGTGGCTCTCCTGGAGCCCGCTCTGTGATGTTCCAGCTTCCTCCTGCACGCCGGAGCCTGCGGGGCCGCGGTCAGGAGTCCTGTCCCGGGAGCTGGTGCAGCTGGAGCTGCTGGAGCTGCTGTCCTCGCCGGTGTCCCGGGAGCGCAGCCGCCTCCTGGCCTCCTTGCCGCACCGGCCCGCGATGGCGCTGATGAGGCCGCGAACCAGCGGTGCTGTGTGCTCCTCCAGGGAGTGCTGCAGCCGCAGCACCAGGATCGCCGCGTCCGGGCCGTGGAGGCAGAGCTCGCGCAGGATGGAGCTCTCCGCAACCTCTGCCAGCCACCAGCGGTCCCGGAATATTCCCTGCAGCCTCCGGCGCAGCCAGGGCCGCACGGGCTCCAGGAGGTGCTGTCGCTGTCGGAACAGTCCTGCCCACACCTCGGGCAGGAGGCCACCCACAGGCTCCGGCTCTGGAGGCCTCTGCTCGGTTGGGATCAGCGTGCCCTGTGCAGAAGGTGCAGGGGACACCACAGGGCCATAGAGGCTGTTCTGGTCCAGGGGATGGGGAGCTCTCCCTGGCTGGCTGCTGGTCCCTGCTGGCTCGGCAGGGGAGGTGATGACAAACTGCACATAGTCCTGTTCGCCCCGCTCAGAAAACCGGACTGTGTCTATCAGAGTTCTGCAGAGTGGGCACGAGGGGTTTGTTGTGGCCCACCGTAGGATGCAGCCCAGGCAGAACTGGTGGCAGCAGGGCAGAGCTGAAGCCATGTCATCCCAAGTCTCCTGGCAGATGGGGCAGTTGCTGTCTGTCCCTGTGGCCATTCCTGGGCTCTGCAACACGTTGGGGGCAGCTGAAGACCAGGAGCTGCTCCCCCTCGCTGGCGTCACACGCTGCAGGAGGGAGAGGCCATGGTCACTGGCTGTGACAGGGAGAGGAATGAAAGGTAGGAAATGCCCAGGCCCCTGCAGAAGGACACCCTCCTTCTCCCTGAGCCCTGTCACCTGCCCCATGGCCACAGCAGGGACACTGGGGTGTCACCCTCAGTGCTGCTCCTGCCGTGCCTGGCTGCCCAAGCAGGCAGGTCAGGGAAAGAGGAGCAATGGCTCTGGGATGGCTCTGGCACCCAACACACCACCCAGCACTGGGAAAGGCCGGCCTTCACCCTCCAGACCTTGCAGTCCTGGTCAGCAGAGGTCAAGGTTTGGGCCAGACTGTCCCAGGCTCTGCCGGTGCCCAAGTGTAATCAGCAATGGGGGCAATGTCACAATCTGCCACTTGTGATGTCACTGTCCACCACCCTGTGACGTCACAACGGGATGTTCCCCCCACTACAGCTGCACACCGTCAGGCGCAAAAAGAGAATACTGTTTCTTACTTTCAACTTCTGTATCTCTGTGTTGCTCTCCTTTGGTTACCTGTGACAGGCGGCCATGACTGTGTGTCTCTTCCCTGCTCCTGACACATTGCTGAGCTGTCCCATGAGCAGGAATGTGGTGGGAGCAGTCGGCATGGACTGCCTGTACCTGGATGACACCTCCTCCTGTCACTGCCTTTCCCTGTGCAATGCCTCTGCCAGCCACCACCAGTCTCAGTGCTCTTCCCCCAGCCTCTGGCACAGGCAGGTCTGTACGGGGTCCAGGAGAAAAAAGGAACTACCACTTTCTTGTTTGAAACCCTTGCATTTCATGTTGCTGTCCCTTGGTCCCCTTTGTCACGTATCTATGGCCCTATATCTCATCCCTCCTCCCGACATATTGTCCAAGTCTCTGGGGAGCGGGAGTGTCTGGGAGCAGCCAGCACGGGCTGCCTGCAGCTGGATGACCCCTCTGCCCCTCACTGCCCTGGGCAATGCTGGCATTTGGGGGACCTGGGGAACAGCCTTGGGCAAGAGTCTCCCACCCCCATGCATTGTGCCCCTGAAATAGGAAGAAGCAGAAAGGAAGGGTTTCCTCCAACCCCATCCACTCCTGCTGGCATTTGCCCACAGTGTCTGGTCTGTTTCTGCTTTCCAACTCTCCATGTTCCTGGAAATCAATGTGTTGGTGCTCCTCGAAAGCACCAGCAATGGAGTGTCGCCCTAGAGAGTTACTGACCCTCCAGAGTGGGGTACAATGATCCTTTTCACTGGAAAAACCAGGATCCATCACAACAGTCGGCCCTAGTGTACCAAATCCCTTTTTGCCTCAGCCTGTTGTCATCATTTGGAGTTATCAGCACTTCAGGCTCGTCTCTTTCCATGGCAAGAGCACTCTCTGGTAGATGAGGGCTGGCTGCTGTGAGCCCTGGCTGCTCTGTCCATCCCCCGTGGCTCTGCCCAGGAGCATCTCCTCAGGTCACAGTCCCTGCTCTCTACTCATGGGGCTTCTGCTCTGCCTCGCTGGACAGGCCACCACACCCAGGCACTGCAGGCCAGTCCCTGCAAAAAATTCTCTCCTTTCTTCTCTTAAAGTCAGAGTTTGTCCTTGCACCCAGGGCACAAGGGCTCTTCCCACCAGGCTGTGGGGCTGTGTGACAGTTCTGCCTCACTCGCCCAGGGAAATGGTTCCCCTTGGTGCTGTCCAGCAGAAGTGGGGCTCCAAACCCAGAAAGGAATTCTCTCTGCCGCTTCTTTTGGCAGCAGGTTTTTCACTGGGCATCCACCCTTGGAATGACAAGGACAAGTTTCACATTCCAGATTCTTGGTCCCTGCTGGGCATCGGCCATGGGAGACACGGGAGGTGTGTTTGGGTGTGTGCAGGTGCCCCCTGTGACCTCACTGGTGACATCAGCCTGCAAAGCTCTGCCATCACAAGGGATTCCATCCCGCCAGTTGTGATCTCACGGTGATGGTGGCTCTCTGGAGCTCTGCCATCACAAAGGCCAGCTGTGCTGTCACTGGCCATGTCAGCGCTGCGGAGCTCTGACATCACGAGCGGTTCCACTGTGAGCTGCCCGGCGAGCCGGGCCCCGCAGAGCTGTGCCGTCACAAGGCGGTGCCCGGGAGCTTTGTGAGCTCAGGGCTGACGCGGCTCCCTCGCTGCCCGGCCGGGCTATAAAAGCGGAGCCGGCCCCGCGCCCGCCCGCGGCAGCATGGCCCGGTACCGCCGGCGCTCCCGCCGGAGCCGCAGCCGCTCCC